>CM070490.1:38011219-38022500 GCA_036324585.1 Champsocephalus esox
CCTGAGTCTTCATCATGTCTTCCTCATGTCTTCATCATGAGTCTGAGTCTTCCTCATGTCTTCATCATGAGCCTGAGTCTTCCTCATGTCTTCATCATGACCCTGAGTCTTCATCATGTCTTCCTCATGTCTTCCCGCAATTTAGACTTTTTAGATTTAAATTTCATTTGAATTGTTACAGTATTGTGAAAAGACTGCCATAATTAACAGATAAACTATGTAACACATTATGCTTAAGAAAAGAAGGGGGGATCGAGGACAACCTTGTCTCCAGCCCCTACCGATCCTTATCGGCTTTGATATGATATTATTGGTAATTTTTTTTTGCACAAGGGTCGTTGTATAAAAGTTTTACCCAATTACAAAAATTCTCCCCAAAGCCAAAGCGGACAAGAAGTTCAAACCAATAGGACCATTCCACCCGGTCAAAAGCTTTCTCAACGTCTAATGCCAAGAGAGCTGTATCCGGCGCCCCCCTTTGGTCATGTGTAATGTTCAAAACCCGTCTCACATTGTAAAATCCCTGACGGCCAACCATGAACCCATTTTGATCCTCTTATATTATTTCCGGCAGCAGGCCTTCCAGTCTTCTTGCCAAGTATCTTCAAGTCTGAGTATAGGAGGCTTATAGGGCGCATGTTTTCACACTTATCTTTTGATTTCCCAGGTTTTGGCAGGAGTGTGGTCAGCGCCCCTCTCAGGGAGGAAGTATTCCATTTTGAATAGATTCAATAAACATTTCCAAAAGGGGTTCCTTTAATTTCGCTTCACATTTTGTATAGATATCAATGGGCAGGCCATCCGGTCCTGCTGCTTTCCCCGATGTTATGCTCTACACTGACTCAGAGATCTCCTCCAAAGACAATACATTCTCTAATTTCAAACTTTCCTCATCCGATACTTTGGGAATCGTGAGGCTATCTAAGAATGGACTCTGGAGCATTGTCCCCTCGTCTATTTCAGAGCTGTATAATCTTTCATAATAGTCCCTGAAAGCCCCATTTATTGCCACAGGGTCTGCAACGGTCTCCCCATTGTCGTTATTCAGCAGAGTGATAGTTCTTTCAATTTACCTGGCTTTTTACCTGACCTTTCCCCTTGATCAAAGATGGATTGTTTAAGCTTCAGTAAATTAGCTGCTGCTTTAGAGGCTGACATTTCATTTTAGATAATCTGGGCATCTGAGTGTGTGGGGTGCTGTTTGTGGTTTGTTTTTAACAGTGTAATACTTGTTATGTGTTAGAGTTATTTATTTTTAAACTGAAACTTGCACTACTGTTCAAAATAAATAACAACAAACCTGGAATTATGCATTTGGGACTTTTTTTTTGCTTTTTCTTGTTGTACCGAACCCGTACCGAACCGTGACCCCCAAACAGAGGTACGTACCGAACCGTGAATTCTGTGAACCGTTACACCCCTAATACACGGGCAAGGCCAGGCAGGAAACATGTGACTTATCAGTAACTTTAGACATCGTAACACAATTTTAAACGAGATTTTAATGTAGATTATACATTTTACTGATACCAATTATATAATATTTACCTTGTTCATTAAAAATAAAATAAATATATTTTTTTTAAATATATTTTTATTTTTAATGTGGGAAGGGGGGGGGAGGCGCCCCTAGCGCCCCTATGGGCCGGCCGCCACTGACTGTATGCTCGGTTGCCCTGACTTTCTCTGAAGGACAAGACACAAGCTGAGCTCATGCAGCTCCTGGCCAGTGAGAAGGACGAATGGGTCATCCCCGTCTCCAGTGTAAACTGTGAGAGGGATTTTTCCACGATGAACAGGGTAAGTATTTTGCATATAATTTCTGTATAGTTCATGTGAAGCCAACTGTCTGTTTTTCAGGTGAAAACTGACCTAAGAAACCGACTAAAAGGGAGCACCTGGCTGCATGTCTGCGGATAGCAGTTAATGGACCAGGGTGACGGGTCTGTCGTCGTTTGATCCTGTGATCCTTGTTTATTGCAGTATTTGGCTTCTTACACTTGACTGGGTAAAGTCGTCAAATTATCTTTGCACAGTATGCATCTACTACGTTATCACAAACAGAGATGACACTCACTGAGTCTGAAAACCATGACGAGTTTGCTGTTACGCGCTGTGTGGAGTAATCCACTCATTCAATCAATGTTTATTTATGTAGCCCAATATCACAAATGTTACATTTGTCTCAGTGGTCTTCACAGTGTGTACAGAATATCAGTATGACAATACGACACCCTCTGTCCTCAGACCCTCACATCGTACAACCCACAGTTTAATAATAATAATAATAATAATAATAATTCCTTATATTTATTATAGCGCTTTTCCAGATGCTCAAAGCGCTTCACAAATACACATTACACATACATGCAATGGTCATGTACTGTGGACAATACCCACAGGAGCAAGTTCAGGTGAAGCGTCTTGCCCAAGGACACACCGGCTTTACAGACGCAGCTGCGGCGGGTTTCACGCCTTGATCTGATGATCAGATGCACAGACCACTGCGCCACCCGTCCCGACCCGTTTAAAGAGTGATATTGATACAAGAATGTATTCACCTTTATTTAAGCAATAAATAAGTAATTGATCTGCACATTACTCTATATTTGATCACTAAAAAACTAGTTTGGTTTTTGGTGAATGCTGCCAAATCTTCAAAGACTGTGTGATCAATATACTGGGAAAAGTACTTCATTGGACTCAAGTCTACACGGGCTGTAGGGTCATCGTAACTATATTTATGGATGTTGTCTCCACTTGACCATGCTCATACGGTCATACGGACACACTTTGTATTCCTTGGGCAATTCTAATTTTATTGTCAGATCGTTTGTTTCAAGTTGTTTTGGGCCAAGTACAATAACCATAACTTCTTTGGGTTGCATTTCTCTAAACAGCCTCCCAAGCTACTAATGGCCCCAGAAAGCCAGACAAATGTAGAATCTATAGAAACAGCATTTTGCGAACGATCACTAGGATGACAGATTGGGCTTAAAACATAATGACCCATAAGAGCAACAACAACAACAACTAGGAAATGTAAGTATTTACTCTGTGTCTTAACGTTAGTAATACAAATGTTCATTACAAATACAAAATATTCTATATTAAAATGTTTATGAACATGATTGAAATACATAAAGTTATATGGTGAATAATAATCTCATAACTACTTCATAATTATGTACCATGTCAGTGTAAATGTCTTCAGACGGATTGATTACATGTGCTTTTTAACTTAACTTAAAAGTGTGTGATAATATAGGATATGTATTGTTAGCATATCCTAAAATTCCTCCTGAGACCGTGGACTGTAATCCGTTGTCCCTCGCTGATGCTGCTCTCTAACTGTATGCAAAGCAACAGCTTGTGTGCTGCAGTATGGAAATGCATGGTACAAAGCTATCTTCACTTTTCTTTGTGCTGGACAAAAACATGGGCCTTCAAGGGAAAACTGGTTTAATTGTAGGCTCTTTGTGGCCAGTGCCCACATCTTAGTTAACGCTGGCCCTTTGAGGATAACCATAATACTGATGTGGCCTGCAATTGTGTTTGACACCCCTGGCTTGGACTGTCAGGGGCCTTTCTGCTTTCATCTTACTTCTCTCCTTACTTTTTCTCTCTCCATGTATAATTCTCATGTCCCAAAATGCCTGTTATATCTCTCACAGGCTCCGCCCTCTACTGGACTCTATGGGTACTACCCTTTGATCATATCATGCAAGCATTCATCCATTGAGACTTCTATAACTGTAGCCGGCCCCGGGGTGGGCCTACCTGAATGTGTGCACAAGCCCACCGTATATAAGGCGGCCACGCCTCCCGTTCCCGTCATCCTTTTCTCTTCAGCGAGCGAGCAACAACTGAGCAGAGAAAGTAAAACGTAAAAGAAAAAGAAAGAGTTATTATACCTCCATGGAGTCGCCAATTCTAGAGACCCGGGCCTGTCCTTCGTGCCCTGGCTTAAATAGCGGGCGCCGATCCCCACCACCTTGCTTCGAGTGTTGGGGGACCAGGATATGGCCCAGACGGTGCCATTCACGTTCGCCATTACAGCAGGGCGGATGGCTCCGTTTGCCGTTGTCGGGCACTTCCGGGTCCGGTCCATGGAGGTCCACCGCCCAGGGTTGTACTTCCCCCTCGGTCAGGGGTATGCAACCTTTTCGAACAAAAGAGCCATTTTGCTCCTTTTTCCAAAAAAAATGTTTGTCTGGAGCCGCAAAACATATTTCATAGTTTTTTATTGTTATATCAGACAACAACTACAGTTTTTTGCATTTATTAGGCTATTTATTACATGATATAAAACTGTTGACTGTTGACGCTGAGTCGGCTGCCCTTAAAGGCAATGTGAGTGTCCATTCCCATTGGATAACGGAGAATTGTACACCCGGAAGTAAATATTCCCCTTACTGTCGATTGATTTTACAGTGATATCTGCACTACTCATCGACTAAAAAACACCAGATTATCCTTGTTAATTACACAACATTGATTGGTTTAAATTGTGTGCAATGCTTTTGTATTTTTCCCCTTCGATTCGAAGAAACAAATATTTTTTCTGAGTAAAGGATGGCAGAAGACACTACACTACCCAGAATCCCCAGCTATCGTTTGGACTACACCATGTGCTCTGTTTGACAAACCCCGTTTTTTTTCACCATTCATTCCGATGGCTGGCGTCTATGTCACGTGATCTTCAAATTTCTCCCTGCAGAAAAAGAAAACATGGCTGAACTTCGTTTTATTCTCGGTGGAAAATGCCTATTTTAAAGTTAGTTTGGCCATTAAAATACGTTTTGATGTCATTTGATGCGAGAAATATGAGTTGTTATTTCAGATTATGTGTGCAGTGGATGTACATGATCTTTAGTTTGCTAGTTATTACGAAGATTACTTGTCTTTCATTTTGACACGCAGAAACATGTTATAATAAACATAGATACCGTATGTTAAATGTATATATCCGCCTTCTTTCATTTATCTTTCCATTCCCACAACAATATACATAAATAAATGGCATATTTTGGACATAGTTCGAATGGTGATTAATCATGATTAATTAATTTTTAAGCTGTGATTAATCTGATTAAAAATGTTAATCGTTTGACAGCCCTAATATATAGTTAATAAGTGTCAGTGCTATTTTATGTTGTATTAGCATGCATTTCCTGTTCTGAAAGTGGTGCTGTACTGAGAGTAAACAATACAAGGTGTCCCTATTTTTATATATATCTATATATACTTTATGTATATAATAAGTGTCAGTACGATTTTATTTTGTATTTGCGTGCATTTCCTGTTCGGAAAGTGGCGCTGCGGCTGTACTGACAGTAACTACAATACAAGGTATCCGTATATATCTATATCTATAGATATATACATATGTATATAATAAGTGTCACGACCCGTCACGATCCGATTTTATTTTGTATTTGCGTGCATTTCCTGTTTGGAAATTGGCACTGTACTGATAGTGGTGATTTTATTTTGGAATTCTTAGCGTGCACTTCCTGTACTGACAGTGGAGGTGTCCTGAGAGTGGAGGTCTGCAGGCAGACCCCTCTCGCTTCCATGAGCGTCAAATCCCGACGCAGATGGGAATACATTGCAATCAGTTGAAAGCTATTTGCGTCCCTTTATGACGCTGAAGGAGCCTAGGAGCGTCACAATTGGACGCCACGGACACTGACCAAACGTCGCTCCTGGACGCTTAGGGAGTGAGAGTGTGTTGGACAGGCAGTTAGGCCATCCAGTTACTTTAGCCAGGCCGGCTCAGATGATTGGTCGTGCTTTTTACAGCGCTACGGCTTCCACAGATTAATTTTTGTATGTATTTATTGTCAAAGCATTTAATATATTCATTGCTATCGGGACGTTAAGAGCATTCCATGGAATATAACAAAACGTTTTTTCTGAAATAAATTACATACCCCATTGAATTATGATCTTCAGCTGTCTTCCTCTCCCTCGTAAAGGCTGCACCACTGTTGACAACTTCTCTCTACATATCAAACATACCGGTAATCCAGCATCGTTTGCTGTGAAGGCAGACAACTCTGTCCACGCAGAATGAAATCCTGTGTTCCTCCGGTACCTTTCTTTGATGTATCCATAGTTCGCTCATCGAGCCGGGGTCAGGTTATTCGCCTACAAGAAAAGGCGCTCACGCGGGACCGGCGCAGGATGTGACGCATATTTTAGTTGACCTAATTAAAACCGTTTTGTTTATTTTATGTGTCACAGTATCACCTCAAAATACAAGATACGAAACATTTTCAACCATACAACAAAATATAAATAGTCCTACAAATACTTTATTTTATTTCCTTCTTATTTTTGTCTAAGCTCAATGGAGCCAGAGCAGAGGGCTTAAAGGGCCGCATGCGGCCCGTGGGCCGCGGGTTGCCAACCCCTGCCCTAGGTGATGACCATGGCGGAGGAGCGCAGCTGCTCCCAGCAGGCAGCAGGCTGGGCAGAGAACTGAAAAGTGCTCTGCACCGCTGCCGCGTGACAGGGCGGCTGCAAATAAACACGGGTCTGTTGCGCAATCTCGCTCATTGCTAGAGATGCCCCCACCTCACCAGATCAGAGCAATTATTAGGCTGCAAGGCCGAATTAGTAGCTTGGTCTACGGTGTGGCCGCTGCCTGCCGTGTCATGTCCCTGGGGGATCGCGCAGCATGGCACTTTCCAAAAAGGACCGTGTTGATCTCCTGGGAGCCCCGTGTTTACCCATACCTCACCAACAGGCATTGTATTTGGGAGTGGTGCTCGATGCAGGCGCGCTGCGCGCCATCCTGTCAGAGGGCAGACACGCGTCCGTGCTTCGGGCGGTTCGCAGGCTGCGACAGGGGGCAACAGTGACAGCTTTAAGTCTCATGCAGACTCTGGGTCTCATGACGGCTGCTCACATTGTGGTCCCGCAGGGGTTACTGCATATGCGCCACCTGCAGAGGTGGTTCTCCAGCCTGCGTTTAGATCCCAAGAGGCACAAACGACGTCTGGTGACCATCCTCCCCCTCAGTGGAGGGCAACCTCTGGTTATGGGGGTCTCCCGGGCGCTTCCGGAGGGGTCTCCACTGGGACGGGTGACCTCCTACATCACAGTGTTCACGGAGAACAGGATGGGGAGGGACCTGCCTGAAGAGGGCTATTGGTGGGCGCTGGTCTCTAACAGAGACACGACACAGCAACCTCCTAGAGCTGCGGGCGGTAGTGTTGGTCCTCCAGCATTTCAAACCCTTAATTCGGAGGAGACATGTACTGGTCAGGAGCGACAACAGCAGGAGGAGCGTAAAATAAGAGCCCCTATCTGGTGCGTTGGGCTCTATTTTGTCCTTCTTACAGTTACTGGTGGACAGAGGACTTGCTCATTCCACAGTGAAAGTGTATGCAGCAGCCATTTCGTCCTGCCATGAGGGATTTGGCGGCAGGTCAGTCTTTAGTCAGTCACTAATTGCTGCGGTTTTTACGGGGGGTCAGGAGGCTGCGCCCAGTAGTGCACGCCTCCGCCCGGCAGTGGGACCTGCCGCTGGTGCCCGAGGCTTTGGTCACAGAACCATGTGAACCTCTGGAGCTCTCCTCTCTGAAAGCACTGTCGTGGAAGACAGCGTTGCTTCTTGCCTTAACGTCAGCCAAGAGAGTGTCCGAGTTAACCCAAGTTGCTTGTTGATCCGGGGTGACCGGAGGGGGCCGACACTCAGACCGAACCCCTCCTTTGTGCCCAAGAGCCTAAGGAGTGCGTTCAGGTCGAGGGCTATTCAGTTGGGGGGCTTTAATCTTCCACCCCATAGTGGGGCCAGGTAGGCTAAATTGCACCTCCTCTGCCCGGTGCGTGCATGTTATGTAGAGTGCACAGCTGTCCTTAGGCGCACTGAACAGCTGTTTGTGTGCTTCGGGGGCGGGGTGCCCAGGAAAGCCCTGTCCACGCCTGGCAGACTGGCTCTGCGAGTGCATTGCACATGCCTACGGATAGGCGGGGAAAGCCTTCCCCACGAGGGTCCGTGCACACTCTACACAGGCTGTGGCAGTGTCAACAGCCTTATTTAACGCTGTGAGTGTCGAGGACATATGAACGGACCAAAACTGAAGTTATTGTACTTGGCCCGAAGAATCTACGAAAAACAAATTATCTAAGGATAATTAGATAATTAATTTCTAATAGTACTAACTATGGATGGCATTAATTTGGCCTCCAGTGAGACTATAAGGAATCTTGGTGTTATATTTGATCAGGATTTATCCTTTAACGCCCACATCAAATCAATTTCAAGGACCGCCTACTTCCATCTACGTAACATTGCAAAAATCAGGCATATCTTGCCTCAAAACGATGCAGAGAAACTAGTCCATGCATTTGTTACTTCTAGGCTGGATTATTGTAACTCTTTATTATCAGGGAGTACCAAGAAGTCAGTCAAGTCGCTTCAGCTGATTCAAAATGCTGCGGCTCTTGTACTAACCAGAGTTAGGAAAAGGGACCACATTACTCCTGTTCTGGCTGCCTTACACTGGCTCCCTATAGAACACAGGATAGATTTAAAATTCTTCTTCTCGCCTACAAAGCCCTTAATGGGCAGGCGCCATCTTACCTTAACGAACTCATTATACCCTACTGTCCTACTAGGGCATTGCGTTCCAAGAATGCAGGGTTGTTGGTTGTTCCTAGAGTCTCTAAAAGTACAATGGGAGCCAGAGCCTTTTCTTATCAAGCTCCACATTTGTGGAATCAGCTTCCAGTTTGTGTTCGGGCGGCAGACACCCTATCCGTTTTTAAGAGTGCGCTTAAGACCTTCCTTTTTGATAAAGCTTATAGTTAGGGCTGATTAGATTCAGCCCCTAGTTTTGCTGATATAGGCTTAGTTTGTCGGGGGACATCTTACTTCTTCCTTCTCTTTGTCTGTACCTGTGTACTCTCATGTTCCCATTAACCCAGCTTCCCCACATCTCTTTCTTTTTTCTGTCTATATACGCTGGGATCCGGAGTCATGGATGATACTGCGGTCCTGTGTCCTGGATCACGAGCCCTGGATCGCGAGTCGTGGCTGTGGTCCTGGATCATCGGTCCTGGATGGATATCCTCGTGGATTATACACACATGCATTTCCAAAAATGTGGACTACCTATGTTGCAAATGTATTATCTTTTCAATTTACACACAGCATCTATTGCACGTCTGTCCGTCCTGGGAGAGGGATCCCTCCTCTGTTGCTCTCCCTGAGGTTTCTCCCATGTTCCCCTTTAACCTGTTAAACCCGAGCCTGTTTTTCAGGTTTCAGGCTTGAAAAGGACATTCCCTGAACAAATGACTATAACTTCACTTCTAAAAGGTTTATATGAATAAGTGTTGTTGGATGTAGAAGTATCAGAATCAATATAGATTGTTCTGTGTAAGAGTAAATTCAGATGGAACATAGCAAAAAAATGTAAATTCCTGTCTCCGCCTAAAGAAAACCCATTACTTATAGTGAAGACCAACCTTGAATGATGGGTTAGTAGGAATCCAAAGTATAACATATAATAAGTACCCTGTATCAAGATTGAGGCAAAACAAGTGACATTTTACCTTTTTAGAGAGGTTTATGAAAATAAAGTCCAGGTGGAATAAGCTTTGGGCACATTTGGGCACATTTGGTTCCATCAGTGCCATTTGACCTTTTTCAGGTACAAGACTATAAAAATCATTGTATTACATTGAATAATCACTATAGGTATTCATTCCACCCAAAAAAAATAAAAATAAAAATAAAAAAAAATTAAAATATTTCTTAAAATGTTTTTACAAATATGTTTGTGTGTGTGAATGTGTGTAGGTGTGTGTAAGTGTAGGTGTGTGTATGTGTGTAGGTGTGTATGTGTAAGTGTAGCTGTGTGGGTATGTAAGTGTAGCTGTGTGGGTAAGTGTAGCTGTGTGGGTAAGTGTAGTTGTGTATGTGTAAGTGTAGCTGTGTGTGTATGTAACTGTAACAACGCACTGTACAATAAACTACACAGTAGGTCATTGTGTGTAGCTGTACTTGCACAATAAAAAAAAACGGAAACACAGGTAACATTTGACTCCAACTGGGGCAGATTTATTTCAAACATTTTACCAACACACTATAGACATGTAAAAACAAACATTTTACCAACGTACTATACAATAAAACCACACTGTAGGTTTGTAAAAACAACACATATTTTACCAACACACTATACAATAAAATCACACTAGGTATATAAAAACAAGTTTTTTTTTAAATAAACACTCTCAAAATGTTATACCTACCTGAACTTTATACCTACCTGAATGTTCCAGTATTTAGGTCGTGCCACTCCCTGAAACAGTTCCTTTTGACAGTGAAGCACAGAGGGACCTGGCACTTCCTGCAGTACACAGGTGTCTTCACCCTTTTGAGTCCAGCATCTAGGCACCTCCTGCAGTTCTTCAAGATGAATGTTCTCCCCAAGCTGTTATATTTGTTTCAAAACATCCCCCTGCCACCCCCACCAGATTTCTTTCCTAGAATGAAGAAAATGTTTAGTAATTTGACATGGAATAACAGACGCCCCAGGCTCAGTTTGTCTCTCTTGGACGTGCCTTATGATAGAGGAGGGTTACAGTTCCCTAACATGTTGTGGTACTACTGGGCTGAGAACATTGATGTATTACTACCCAGAGGAGAGGCCTCCGGCGTGGAGGGATGTTGAGTCTTGCTTCTTAAAGCTCCCACTTCACACTTATCTATATTCTGACAACCCAAAAAACCTTTAAAAAAAACTACACCTAATCCTATAGTTAAAAATATGATTGGTGTCTGGCAGGAGGTTAACAAATATATGAAGGAACCTTCTTCTTCTCCTGGTTCAGCCCGATCTGGGGACGTTTTTGCGCCAAGGAATGCCGATGGAGGTTTTAGACTATGGGCTGAAAAGGGGGTGGGGCAGTTAAAAGACATAGTTATAATGTTTTTATCATTTGAGGAAGTTTTAATTAAAAACCCCTTTGGGAAGGGCATCATATATGAATTATATGATCTCCTGCTGGTGTTCTCCCCAGAATCCTCCGACTCAAGTCTTAATGCCTGGATAACTGACTTACAGGAAGACTGTTTTAATTTGCCATATATCTGACAGCATTTGAGGCATCTCTCCAAGCAACACAGTTCCAAGCATCCCATTCACAGAGAAAGACATAGTATAATTACTATGTCTTTCTCGGTGAATGGGATGCTTGGAACTGTGTTGCTTGTTCAGCTGCACCTGCCTTTACCACACTGGGACCTGCAGCTGCTTCT
>CM070490.1:38022600-38063000 GCA_036324585.1 Champsocephalus esox
CTGCTTCTACCACACCGGGACCTGCTGCTGCTTCTACCACACCGGGACCTGCTGCTGCTTCTACCACACCGGGACCTGCTGCTGCTTCTACCACACCGGGACCTGCTGCTGCTTCTACCACACTGGGACCTGCTGCTGCTTCTACCACACCGGGACCTGCTGCTGCTTCTACCACACCGGGACCTGCTGCTGCTTCTACCACACCGGGACCTGCTGCTGCTGCTTCTACCACACTGGGACCTGCTGCTGCTTCTACCACACCGGGACCTGCTGCTGCTTCTACCACACCGGGACCTGCTGCTGCTTCTACCACACTGGGACCTGCTGCTGCTTCTACCACACCGGGACCTGCTGCTGCTTCTACCACACCGGGACCTGCTGCTGCTTCTACCACACTGGGACCTGCTGCTGCTTCTACCACACCGGGACCTGCTGCTGCTTCTACCACACTGGGACCTGCTGCTGCTTCTACCACACCGGGACCTGCTGCTGCTTCTACCACACCGGGACCTGCTGCTGCTTCTACCACACTGGGACCTGCTGCTGCTTCTACCACACCGGGACCTGCTGCTGCTTCTACCACACTGGGACCTGCTGCTGCTTCTACCACACGGGACCTGCTGCTGCTTCTACCACACTGGGACCTGCTGCTGCTTCTACCACACCGGGACCTGCTGCTGCTTCTACCACACCGGGACCTGCTGCTGCTTCTACCACACTGGGACCTGCTGCTGCTTCTACCACACCGGGACCTGCTGCTGCTTCTACCACACTGGGACCTGCTGCTGCTTCTACCACACTGGGACCTGCTGCTGCTTCTACCACACCGGGACCTGCTGCTGCTTCTACCACACTGGGACCTGCTGCTGCTTCTACCACACGGGGACCTGCTGCTGCTTCTACCACACTGGGACCTGCTGCTGCTTCTACCACACCGGGACCTGCTGCTGCTTCTACCACACCGGGACCTGCTGCTGCTTCTACCACACCGGGACCTGCTGCTGCTTCTACCACACCGGGACCTGCTGCTGCTTCTACCACACTGGGACCTGCTGCTGCTTCTACCACACCGGGACCTGCTGCTGCTTCTACCACACTGGGACCTGCTGCTGCTTCTACCACACCGGGACCTGCTGCTGCTTCTACCACACCGGGACCTGCTGCTGCTTCTACCACACCGGGACCTGCTGCTGCTTCTACCACACTGGGACCTGCTGCTGCTTCTACCACACCGGGACCTGCTGCTGCTTCTACCACACTGGGACCTGCTGCTGCTTCTACCACACCGGGACCTGCTGCTGCTTCTACCACACCGGGACCTGCTGCTGCTTCTACCACACCGGGACCTGCTGCTGCTTCTACCACACCGGGACCTGCTGCTGCTTCTACCACACGGGACCTGCTGCTGCTTCTACCACACCGGGACCTGCTGCTGCTTCTACCACACCGGGACCTGCTGCTGCTTCTACCACACCGGGACCTGCTGCTGCTTCTACCACACCGGGACCTGCTGCTGCTTCTACCACACTGGGACCTGCTGCTGCTTCTACCACACCGGGACCTGCTGCTGCTTCTACCACACCGGGACCTGCTGCTGCTTCTACCACACTGGGACCTGCTGCTGCTTCTACCACACTGGGACCTGCTGCTGCTTCTACCACACCGGGACCTGCTGCTGCTTCTACCACACCGGGACCTGCTGCTGCTTCTACCACACCGGGACCTGCTGCTTCTACCACACGGGACCTGCTGCTGCTTCTACCACACCGGGACCTGCTGCTGCTTCTACCACACCGGGACCTGCTGCTGCTTCTACCACACTGGGACCTGCTGCTGCTTCTACCACACCGGGACCTGCTGCTGCTTCTACCACACCGGGACCTGCTGCTGCTTCTACCACACCGGGACCTGCTGCTGCTTCTACCACACCGGGACCTGCTGCTGCTTCTACCACACCGGGACCTGCTGCTGCTTCTACCACACCGGGACCTGCTGCTGCTTCTACCACACTGGGACCTGCTGCTGCTTCTACCACACGGGACCTGCTGCTGCTTCTACCACACTGGGACCTGCTGCTGCTTCTACCACACCGGGACCTGCTGCTGCTTCTACCACACCGGGACCTGCTGCTGCTTCTACCACACTGGGACCTGCTGCTGCTTCTACCACACCGGGACCTGCTGCTGCTTCTACCACACCGGGACCTGCTGCTGCTTCTACCACACTGGGACCTGCTGCTGCTTCTACCACACCGGGACCTGCTGCTGCTTCTACCACACCGGGACCTGCTGCTGCTTCTACCACACCGGGACCTGCTGCTGCTTCTACCACACTGGGACCTGCTGCTGCTTCTACCACACCGGGACCTGCTGCTGCTTCTACCACACCGGGACCTGCTGCTGCTTCTACCACACTGGGACCTGCTGCTGCTTCTACCACACCGGGACCTGCTGCTGCTTCTACCACACTGGGACCTGCTGCTGCTTCTACCACACTGGGACCTGCTGCTGCTTCTACCACACCGGGACCTGCTGCTGCTTCTACCACACCGGGACCTGCTGCTGCTTCTACCACACTGGGACCTGCTGCTGCTTCTACCACACCGGGACCTGCTGCTGCTTCTACCACACCGGGACCTGCTGCTGCTTCTACCACACTGGGACCTGCTGCTGCTTCTACCACACCGGGACCTGCTGCTGCTTCTACCACACGGGACCTGCTGCTGCTTCTACCACACCGGGACCTGCTGCTGCTTCTACCACACTGGGACCTGCTGCTGCTTCTACCACACCGGGACCTGCTGCTGCTTCTACCACACTGGGACCTGCTGCTGCTTCTACCACACGGGACCTGCTGCTGCTTCTACCACACCGGGACCTGCTGCTGCTTCTACCACACTGGGACCTGCTGCTGCTTCTACCACACTGGGACCTGCTGCTGCTTCTACCACACCGGGACCTGCTGCTGCTTCTACCACACTGGGACCTGCTGCTGCTTCTACCACACCGGGACCTGCTGCTGCTTCTACCACACTGGGACCTGCTGCTGCTTCTACCACACCGGGACCTGCTGCTGCTTCTACCACACCGGGACCTGCTGCTGCTTCTACCACACTGGGACCTGCTGCTGCTTCTACCACACCGGGACCTGCTGCTGCTTCTACCACACCGGGACCTGCTGCTGCTTCTACCACACGGGACCTGCTGCTTCTACCACACGGGACCTGCTGCTGCTTCTACCACACCGGGACCTGCTGCTGCTTCTACCACACGGGACCTGCTGCTGCTTCTACCACACGGGACCTGCTGCTGCTTCTACCACACTGGGACCTGCTGCTTCTACCACACGGGACCTGCTGCTTCTACCACACCGGGACCTGCTGCTGCTTCTACCACACTGGGGACCTGCTGCTGCTTCTACCACACGGGACCTGCTGCTGCTTCTACCACACCGGGACCTGCTGCTGCTTCTACCACACCGGGACCTGCTGCTGCTTCTACCACACCGGGACCTGCTGCTGCTTCTACCACACCGGGACCTGCTGCTTCTACCACACGGGACCTGCTGCTGCTTCTACCACACGGGACCTGCTGCTGCTTCTACCACACCGGGACCTGCTGCTGCTTCTACCACACGGGACCTGCTGCTGCTTCTACCACACCGGGACCTGCTGCTGCTTCTACCACACGGGACCTGCTGCTGCTTCTACCACACCGGGACCTGCTGCTGCTTCTACCACACCGGGACCTGCTGCTGCTTCTACCACACCGGGACCTGCTGCTGCTTCTACCACACTGGGACCTGCTGCTGCTTCTACCACACGGGACCTGCTGCTGCTTCTACCACACTGGGACCTGCTGCTGCTTCTACCACACCGGGACCGGGACCTGCTGCTGCTTCTACCACACCGGGACCTGCTGCTGCTTCTACCACACTGGGGACCTGCTGCTGCTTCTACCACACCGGGACCTGCTGCTGCTTCTACCACACCGGGACCTGCTGCTGCTTCTACCACACCGGGACCTGCTGCTGCTTCTACCACACCGGGACCTGCTGCTGCTTCTACCACACTGGGACCTGCTGCTGCTTCTACCACACCGGGACCTGCTGCTTCTACCACACGGGCCTGCTGCTTCTACCACACTGGGACCTGCTGCTGCTTCTACCACACCGGGACCTGCTGCTGCTTCTACCACACCGGGACCTGCTGCTGCTTCTACCACACTGGGACCTGCTGCTGCTTCTACCACACCGGGACCTGCTGCTGCTTCTACCACACCGGGACCTGCTGCTGCTTCTACCACACTGGGACCTGCTGCTGCTTCTACCACACCGGGACCTGCTGCTGCTTCTACCACACTGGGACCTGCTGCTGCTTCTACCACACCGGGACCTGCTGCTGCTTCTACCACACCGGGACCTGCTGCTGCTTCTACCACACCGGGACCTGCTGCTGCTTCTACCACACCGGGACCTGCTGCTGCTTCTACCACACCGGGACCTGCTGCTGCTTCTACCACACCGGGACCTGCTGCTGCTTCTACCACACCGGGACCTGCTGCTGCTTCTACCACACCGGGACCTGCTGCTGCTTCTACCACACCGGGACCTGCTGCTGCTTCTACCACACCGGGACCTGCTGCTGCTTCTACCACACCGGACTGCTGTTCACACTGGGCCTGCTGCTTCTACCACACTGGGGACCTGCTGCTGCTTCTACCACACCGGGACCTGCTGCTGCTTCTACCACACGGGACCTGCTGCTGCTTCTACCACACTGGGACCGCTGCTCACCCTGCTGCTTCTACCACACCGGGACCTGCTGCTGCTTCTACCACACCGGGACCTGCTGCTGCTTCTACCACACCGGGACCTGCTGCTGCTTCTACCACACCGGGACCTGCTGCTGCTTCTACCACACCGGGACCTGCTGCTGCTTCTACCACACGGGACCTGCTGCTGCTTCTACCACACCGGGACCTGCTGCTGCTTCTACCACACCGGGACCTGCTGCTGCTTCTACCACACTGGGACCTGCTGCTGCTTCTACCACACTGGGACCTGCTGCTGCTTCTACCACACCGGGACCTGCTGCTGCTTCTACCACACTGGGACCTGCTGCTGCTTCTACCACACGGGGACCTGCTGCTGCTTCTACCACACCGGGACCTGCTGCTGCTTCTACCACACTGGGACCTGCTGCTGCTTCTACCACACCGGGACCTGCTGCTGCTTCTACCACACTGGGACCTGCTGCTGCTTCTACCACACGGGGACCTGCTGCTGCTTCTACCACACCGGGACCTGCTGCTGCTTCTACCACACCGGGACCTGCTGCTGCTTCTACCACACTGGGACCTGCTGCTGCTTCTACCACACCGGGACCTGCTGCTGCTTCTACCACACTGGGACCTGCTGCTGCTTCTACCACACTGGGACCTGCTGCTGCTTCTACCACACTGGGACCTGCTGCTGCTGCCTGCTGCTTCTACCACACCGGGACCTGCTGCTGCTTCTACCACACTGGGACCTGCTGCTGCTTCTACCACACTGGGACCTGCTGCTGCTTCTACCACACCGGGACCTGCTAGCTGCTTCTACCACACCGGGACCTGCTGCTGCTTCTCCACCGGGACCTGCTGCTTCTACCACACTGGGACCTGCTGCTGCTTCTACCACACGGGACCTGCTGCTGCTTCTACCACACTGGGACCTGCTGCTGCTTCTACCACACTGGGACCTGCTGCTGCTTCTACCACACTGGGACCTGCTGCTGCTTCTACCACACTGGGACCTGCTGCTGCTTCTACCACACCGGGACCTGCTGCTGCTGCTTCTACCACACCGGGACCTGCTGCTGCTTCTACCACACCGGGACCTGGCTGCTTCTACCACACGGACCTGCTGCTGCTTCTACCACACTGGGACCTGCTGCTGCTTCTACCACACTGGGACCTGCTGCTGCTTCTTCCACACCGGGACCTGCTGCTGCTTCTACCACACTGGGACCTGCTGCTGCTTCTACCACACGGGACCTGCTGCTGCTTCTACCACACCGGGACCTGCTGCTGCTTCTACCACACTGGGGACCTGCTGCTGCTTCTACCACACTGGGACCTGCTGCTGCTTCTACCACACCGGGACCTGCTGCTGCTTCTACCACACTGGGACCTGCTGCTGCTTCTTCCACACGGGACCTGCTGCTGCTTCTACCACACTGGGACCTGCTGCTGCTTCTACCACACCGTGGGACCTGCTGCTGCTTCTACCACACCGGGACCTGCTGCTGCTTCTACCACACCGGGACCTGCTGCTGCTTCTACCACACCGGGACCTGCTGCTGCTTCTACCACACCGGGACCTGCTGCTGCTTCTACCACACTGGGACCTGCTGCTGCTTCTACCACACCGGGACCTGCTGCTGCTTCTACCACACCGGGACCTGCTGCTGCTTCTACCACACCGGGACCTGCTGCTGCTTCTACCACACTGGGACCTGCTGCTGCTTCTACCACACGGGACCTGCTGCTGCTTCTACCACACCGGGACCTGCTGCTGCTTCTACCACACCGGGACCTGCTGCTGCTTCTACCACACTGGGACCTGCTGCTGCTCCAAGCTGTCTCTACCACACTGGGACCTGCTGCTGCTTCTACCACACTGGGACCTGCTGCTGCTTCTACCACACCGGGACCTGCTGCTTCTACCACACTGGGACCTGCTGCTGCTTCTACCACACTGGGACCTGCTGCTGCTTCTACCACACCTGGGACCTGCTGCTGCTGCTTCTACCACACCGGGGACCTGCTGCTGCTTCTACCACACTGGGACCTGCTGCTGCTTCTACCACACCGGGACCTGCTGCTGCTTCTACCACACTGGGACCTGCTGCTGCTTCTTCCACACCGGGACCTGCTGCTGCTTCTACCACACTGGGACCTGCTGCTGCTTCTACCACACGGGACCTGCAGCTGCTTCTACCACACCGGGACCTGTCTGCTGCTTCTACCACACTGGGACCTGCTGCTGCTTCTACCACACTGGGACCTGCTGCTGCTTCTTACCACACGGGACCTGCTGCTGCTGCTTCTACCACACTGGGACCTGCTGCTGCTTCTACCACACGGGACCTGCTGCTGCTTCTTACCACACTGGGACCTGCTGCTGCTTCTACCACACCGGGACCTGCTGCTGCTTCAACCACACCGGGACCTGCTGCTGCTTCTACCACACCGGGACCTGCTGCTGCTTCTACCACACCGGGACCTGCTGCTGCTTCTACACACCGGGACCTGCTGCTGCTTCTACCACACCGGGACCTGCTGCTTCTACCACACCGGGACCTGCTGCTTCTACCACACCGGGACCTGCTGCTGCTTCTACCACACTGGGACCTGCTGCTGCTGCTTCTACCACACTGGACCTGCTGCTGCTTCTACCACACGGGACCTGCTGCTTCTACCACACGGGACCTGCTGCTGCTTCTACCACACTGGGACCTGCTGCTGCTTCTACCACACTGGGACCTGCTGCTGCTTCTACCACACTGGACCTGCTGCTGCTTCTACCACACCGGGACCTGCTGCTGCTTCTACCACACGGGACCTGCTGCTGCTCTACCACACCGGGACCTGCTGCAGCTGCTTCTACCACACCGGGACCTGCTGCTGCTTCTACCACACCGGGACCTGCTGCTGCTTCTACCACACCGGGACCTGCTGCTGCTTCTACCACACTGGGACCTGCTGCTGCTTCTACCACACCGGGACCTGCTGCTGCTTCTACCACACCGGGGACCTGCTGCTGCTTCTACCACACCGGGGACCTGCCTGCTGCTTCTACCACACCGGGACCTGCTGCTGCTTCTACCACACCGGGACCTGCTGCTGCTTCTACCACACCGGGACCTGCTGCTGCTTCTACCACACCGGGACCTCTGCTGCTTCTACCACACTGGGGACCTGCTGCTGCTTCTACCACACCGGGACCTGCTGCTGCTTCTACCACACACTGGGACCTGCTGCTGCTTCTACCACACGGGACCTGCGCTGCTTCTACCACACCGGGACCTGCTGCTGCTTCTACCACACTGGGACCTGCTGCTGCTTCTACCACACCGGGACCTGCTGCTGCTTCTACCACACAGGGACCTGCTGCTGCTTCTACCACACCGGGACCTGCTGCTGCTTCTACCACACTGGGGACCTGCTGCTGCTTCTACCACACCGGGACCTGCTGCTGCTTCTACCACACCGGGACCTGCTGCTGCTTCTACCACACCGGGACCTGCTGCTGCTGCTTCTACCACACCGGGACCTGCTGCTGCTTCTACCACACCGGGACCTGCTGCTGCTTCTACCACACCGGGACCTGCTGCTGCTTCTACCACACCGGGACCTGCTGCTTCTACCACACGGGACCTGCTGCTGCTTCTACCACACTGGGACCTGCTGCTGCTTCTACCACACCGGGACTGCTGCTGCTTCTACCACACCGGGACCTGCTGCTGCTTCTACCACACTGGGACCTGCTGCTGCTTCTACCACACCGGGACCTGCTGCTGCTTCTACCACACCGGGACCTGCTGCTGCTTCTACCACACTGGGACCTGCTGCTGCTTCTACCACACCGGGACCTGCTGCTGCTTCTACCACACCGGGACCTGCTGCTGCTTCTACCACACGGGACCTGCTGCTGCTTCTACCACACCGGGACCTGCTGCTGCTTCTACCACACTGGGACCTGCTGCTGCTTCTACCACACCGGGACCTGCTGCTGCTTCTACCACACTGGGACCTGCTGCTGCTTCTACCACACGGGACCTGCTGCTGCTTCTACCACACCGGGACCTGCTGCTGCTTCTACCACACTGGGACCTGCTGCTGCTTCTACCACACCGGGACCTGCTGCTGCTTCTACCACACTGGGACCTGCTGCTGCTTCTACCACACCGGGACCTGCTGCTGCTTCTACCACACGGGACCTGCTGCTGCTTCTACCACACCGGGACCTGCTGCTGCTTCTACCACACCGGGACCTGCTGCTCTCCACACGGGACTGCTGCTGCTTCTACCACACTGGGACCTGCTGCTGCTTCTACCACACGGGACCTGCTGCTGCTTCTACCACACTGGGACCTGCTGCTGCTTCTACCACACCGGGACCTGCTGCTGCTTCTACCACACCGGGACCTGCTGCTGCTTCTACCACACCGGGACCTGCTGCTGCTTCTACCACACTGGGACCTGCTGCTGCTTCTACCACACTGGGACCTGCTGCTGCTTCTACCACACGGGACCTGCTGCTGCTTCTACCACACCGGGACCTGCTGCTGCTTCTACCACACCGGGACCTGCTGCTGCTTCTACCACACCGGGACCTGCTGCTGCTTCTACCACACCGGGACCTGCTGCTGCTTCTACCACACTGGGACCTGCTGCTGCTTCTACCACACTGGGACCTGCTGCTGCTTCTACCACACCGGGACCTGCTGCTGCTTCTACCACACCGGGACCTGCTGCTGCTTCTACCACACCGGGACCTGCTGCTGCTTCTACCACACCGGGACCTGCTGCTGCTTCTACCACACCGGGACCTGCTGCTGCTTCTACCACACTGGGACCTGCTGCTGCTTCTACCACACCGGGACCTGCTGCTGCTTCTACCACACTGGGACCTGCTGCTGCTTCTACCACACGGGGACCTGCAGCTGCTTCTACCACACCGGGACCTGCTGCTGCTTCTACCACACTGGGACCTGCTGCTGCTTCTACCACACTGGGACCTGCTGCTGCTTCTACCACACCGGGACCTGCTGCTGCTTCTACCACACCGGGACCTGCTGCTGCTTCTACCACACTGGGACCTGCTGCTGCTTCTACCACACCGGGACCTGCTGCTGCTTCTACCACACTGGGACCTGCTGCTGCTTCTACCACACTGGGACCTGCTGCTGCTTCTACCACACTGGGACCTGCTGCTGCTTCTACCACACTGGGACCTGCTGCTGCTTCTACCACACCGGGACCTGCTGCTGCTTCTACCACACTGGGACCTGCTGCTGCTTCTACCACACTGGGACCTGCTGCTGCTTCTACCACACGGGACCTGCTGCTGCTTCTACCACACTGGGACCTGCTGCTGCTTCTACCACACCGGGACCTGCTGCTGCTTCTACCACACCGGGACCTGCTGCTGCTTCTACCACACTGGGACCTGCTGCTGCTTCTACCACACGGGACCTGCTGCTGCTTCTACCACACCGGGACCTGCTGCTGCTTCTACCACACCGGGACCTGCTGCTTCTACCACACGGGACCTGCTGCTTCTACCACACGGGACCGCTGCTGCTTCTACCACACCGGGACCTGCTGCTGCTTCTACCACACTGGGACCTGCTGCTGCTTCTACCACACTGGGACCTGCTGCTGCTTCTACCACACTGGGACCTGCTGCTGCTTCTACCACACGGGACCTGCTGCTGCTTCTACCACACCGGGACCTGCTGCTGCTTCTACCACACCGGGACCTGCTGCTGCTTCTACCACACCGGGACCTGCTGCTGCTTCTACCACACCGGGACCTGCTGCTGCTTCTACCACACGGGACCTGCTGCTGCTCTTCTACCACACTGGGACCTGCTGCTGCTTCTACCACACTGGGACCTGCTGCTGCTTCTACCACACGGGGACCTGCTGCTGCTTCTACCACACTGGGACCTGCTGCTGCTTCTACCACACCGGGACCTGCTGCTGCTTCTACCACACGGGACCTGCTGCTGCTTCTACCACACTGGGACCTGCTGCTTCTACCACACCGGGACCTGCTGCTGCTTCTACCACACCGGGACCTGCTGCTGCTTCTACCACACTGGGACCTGCTGCTGCTTCTACCACACCGGGACCTGCTGCTGCTTCTACCACACTGGGACCTGCTGCTGCTTCTACCACACGGGACCTGCTGCTGCTTCTACCACACCGGGACCTGCTGCTGCTTCTACCACACTGGGACCTGCTGCTGCTTCTACCACACTGGGACCTGCTGCTGCTTCTACCACACCGGGACCTGCTGCTGCTTCTACCACACTGGGACCTGCTGCTGCTTCTACCACACCGGGACCTGCTGCTGCTTCTACCACACCGGGACCTGCTGCTGCTTCTACCACACTGGGACCTGCTGCTGCTTCTACCACACTGGGACCTGCTGCTGCTTCTACCACACTGGGACCTGCTGCTGCTTCTACCACACGGGACCTGCTGCTGCTTCTACCACACGGGACCTGCTGCTGCTTCTACCACACTGGGACCTGCTGCTGCTTCTACCACACGGGACCTGCTGCTGCTTCTACCACACCGGGACCTGCTGCTGCTTCTACCACACTGGGACCTGCTGCTGCTTCTACCACACTGGGACCTGCTGCTGCTTCTACCACACCGGGACCTGCTGCTGCTTCTACCACACTGGGACCTGCTGCTGCTTCTACCACACGGGACCTGCTGCACACGGGACTGCTGCTTCTACCACACTGGGACCTGCTGCTGCTTCTACCACACCGGGACCTGCTGCTGCTTCTACCACACTGGGACCTGCTGCT
Organism: Champsocephalus esox; assembly: GCA_036324585.1. Lineage (NCBI taxonomy): Eukaryota > Metazoa > Chordata > Actinopteri > Perciformes > Channichthyidae > Champsocephalus > Champsocephalus esox. The sequence continues at coordinate 38,034,194 of CM070490.1, forward strand.
GCTTCTACCACACTGGGACCTGCTGCTGCTTCTACCACACCGGGACCTGCTGCTGCTTCTACCACACCGGGACCTGCTGCTGCTTCTACCACACCGGGACCTGCTGCTGCTTCTACCACACTGGGACCTGCTGCTGCTTCTACCACACCGGGACCTGCTGCTGCTTCTACCACACTGGGACCTGCTGCTGCTTCTACCACACCGGGACCTGCTGCTGCTTCTACCACACCGGGACCTGCTGCTGCTTCTACCACACCGGGACCTGCTGCTTCTACCACACGGGACCTGCGCTCTACCCGACCTGCTGCTGCTTCTACCACACTGGGACCTGCTGCTGCTTCTACCACACTGGGACCTGCTGCTGCTGCTTCTACCACACGGGACCTGCTGCTTCTACCACACCGGGACCTGCTGCTGCTTCTACCACACCGGGACCTGCTGCTGCTTCTACCACACTGGGACCTGCTGCTGCTTCTACCACACCGGGACCTGCTGCTGCTTCTACCACACCGGGACCTGCTGCTGCTTCTACCACACTGGGACCTGCTGCTGCTTCTACCACACCGGGACCTGCTGCTGCTTCTACCACACCGGGACCTGCTGCTGCTTCTACCACACTGGGACCTGCTGCTGCTTCTACCACACGGGACCTGCTGCTGCTTCTACCACACCGGGACCTGCTGCTGCTTCTACCACACCGGGACCTGCTGCTGCTTCTACCACACGGGACCTGCTGCTTCTACACACTGGGACCTGCTGCTGCTTCTACCACACCGGGACCTGCTGCTGCTTCTACCACACTGGGACCTGCTGCTGCTTCTACCACACCGGGACCTGCTGCTGCTTCTACCACACCGGGACCTGCTGCTGCTTCTACCACACCGGGACCTGCTGCTGCTTCTACCACACCGGGACCTGCTGCTGCTTCTACCACACCGGGACCTGCTGCTGCTTCTACCACACCGGGACCTGCTGCTGCTTCTACCACACCGGGGACCTGCTGCTGCTTCTACCACACCGGGACCTGCTGCTGCTTCTACCACACCGGGACCTGCTGCTGCTTCTACCACACCGGGACCTGCTGCTGCTTCTACCACACGGGACCTGCTGCTGCTTCTACCACACGGGACCTGCTGCTTCTACCACACTGGGACCTGCTGCTGCTTCTACCACACAGGGACCTGCTGCTGCTTCTACCACACTGGGACCTGCTGCTGCTTCTACCACACGGGACCTGCTGCTGCTTCTACCACACGGGACCTGCTGCTTCTACCACACGGGACCTGCTGCTTCTACCACACGGGACCTGCTGCTGCTTCTACCACACCGGGACCTGCTGCTTCTACCACACGGGACCTGCTGCTGCTTCTACCACACCGGGACCTGCTGCTGCTTCTACCACACCGGGACCTGCTGCTGCTTCTACCACACCGGGACCTGCTGCTGCTTCTACCACACGGGACCTGCTGCTGCTTCTACCACACTGGGACCTGCTGCTGCTTCTACCACACCGGGACCTGCTGCTGCTTCTACCACACGGGACCTGCTGCTGCTTCTACCACACTGGGACCTGCTGCTGCTTCTACCACACGGGACCTGCTGCTGCTTCTACCACACTGGGACCTGCTGCTGCTTCTACCACACCGGGACCTGCTGCTTCTACCACACCGGGACCTGCTGCTGCTTCTACCACACCGGGACCTGCTGCTGCTTCTACCACACCGGGACCTGCTGCTGCTTCTACCACACCGGGACCTGCTGCTGCTTCTACCACACCGGGACCTGCTGCTGCTTCTACCACACCGGGACCTGCTGCTGCTTCTACCACACCGGGACCTGCTGCTGCTTCTACCACACTGGGACCTGCTGCTGCTTCTACCACACGGGACCTGCTGCTGCTTCTACCACACTGGGACCTGCTGCTGCTTCTACCACACTGGGACCTGCTGCTGCTTCTACCACACTGGGGACCTGCTGCTGCTTCTACCACACTGGGACCTGCTGCTGCTTCTACCACACTGGGGACCTGCTGCTGCTTCTACCACACCGGGACCTGCTGCTGCTCTCCACCGACTGCTGCTCTACCACACGGGACCTGCTGCTGCTTCTACCACACTGGGACCTGCTGCTGCTTCTACCACACCGGGACCTGCTGCTGCTTCTACCACACTGGGACCTGCTGCTGCTTCTACCACACGGGGACCTGCTGCTGCTTCTACCACACCGGGACCTGCTGCTGCTTCTACCACACTGGGACCTGCTGCTTCCCACCGGGACCTGCTGCTTCTACCACACTGGGACCTGCTGCTGCTTCTACCACACCGGGACCTGCTGCTGCTTCTACCACACTGGGACCTGCTGCTGCTTCTACCACACTGGGACCTGCTGCTGCTTCTACCACACTGGGGACCTGCTGCTGCTTCTACCACACTGGGACCTGCTGCTGCTTCTACCACACTGGGACCTGCTGCTGCTTCTACCACACAGGGACCTGCTGCTGCTGCTTCTACCACACTGGGACCTGCTGCTGCTTCTACCACACTGGGACCTGCTGCTGCTTCTACCACACTGGGACCTGCTGCTGCTTCTACCACACCGGGACCTGCTGCTGCTTCTACCACACTGGGACCTGCTGCTGCTTCTACCACACTGGGACCTGCTGCTGCTTCTACCACACCGGGACCTGCTGCTGCTTCTACCACACCGGGACCTGCTGCTGCTTCTACCACACTGGGACCTGCTGCTGCTTCTACCACACCGGGACCTGCTGCTGCTTCTACCACACCGGGACCTGCTGCTGCTTCTACCACACGGGACCTGCTGCTGCTTCTACCACACCGGGACCTGCTGCTTCTACCACACTGGGACCTGCTGCTGCTTCTACCACACTGGGACCTGCTGCTGCTTCTACCACACTGGGACCTGCTGCTGCTTCTACCACACGGGGACCTGCTGCTGCTGCTTCTACCACACTGGGACCTGCTGCTGCTTCTACCACACGGGACCTGCTGCTGCTTCTACCACACGGGACCTGCTGCTGCTTCTACCACACTGGGACCTGCTGCTTCTACCACACCGGGACCTGCTGCTGCTTCTACCACACTGGGACCTGCTGCTGCTTCTACCACACTGGGACCTGCTGCTGCTTCTACCACACCGGGACCTGCTGCTGCTTCTACCACACTGGGACCTGCTGCTGCTTCTACCACACCGGGACCTGCTGCTGCTTCTACCACACAGGGACCTGCTGCTGCTTCTACCACACCGGGACCTGCTGCTGCTTCTACCACACCGGGACCTGCTGCTGCTTCTACCACACGGGACCTGCTGCTTCTACCACACGGGACTGCTGCTGCTTCTACCACACCGGGACCTGCTGCTGCTTCTACCACACCGGGACCTGCTGCTGCTTCTACCACACCGGGACCTGCTGCTGCTTCTACCACACTGGGACCTGCTGCTGCTTCTACCACACTGGGACCTGCCTCTACCACACTGCTGCTGCTTCTACCACACCGGGACCTGCTGCTGCTTCTACCACACGGGGACCTGCTGCTGCTTCTACCACACTGGGACCTGCTGCTGCTTCTACCACACTGGGACCTGCTGCTGCTTCTACCACACCGGGACCTGCTGCTTCTACCACACCGGGACCTGCTGCTGCTTCTACCACACTGGGACCTGCTGCTACTTCTACCACAACGGGACCTGCTGCTGCTTCTACCACACCGGGACCTGCTGCTGCTTCTACCACACTGGGACCTGCCGCTGCTTCTACCACACCGGGACCTGCTGCTGCTGCTTCTACCACACTGGGACCTGCTGCTGCTTCTACCACACTGGGACCTGCTGCTGCTTCTACCACACGGGGACCTGCTGCTGCGTCTACCACACTGAGACCTGCTGCTTCTACCACACCGGGACGTGTTGCTGCTTCTACCACACGGGGACCTGCTGCTGCTTCTACCACACTGAGACCTGCTGCTTCTACCACACCGGGACGTGCTGCTGCTTCTACCACACTGGGACCTGCTGCTGCTTCTACCACACTGGGACCTGCAGCTGCTTCTACCACACATGGACCTGCTGCTGCTTCTACCACACTGGGACCTGCTGCTGCTTCTACCACACCGGGACCTGCTGCTGCTTCTACCACACAGGACCTGCTGCTGCTTCTACCACACCGGGACCTGCTGCTGCTTCTGCCACACCGGGACCTGCTGCTGCTTCTACCACACCGGGACCTGCTGCTGCTTCTACCACACCGGGACCTGCTGCTGCTTCTACCACACGGGACCTGCTGCTGCTTCTACCACACGGGACCTGCTGCTTCTACCACACTGGGACCTGCTGCTTCTACCACCTGGGACCTGCCTGCTTATACCACACCGGGACGTGTTGCTGCTTCTACCACACGGGGACCTGCTGCTGCTTCTACCACACTGGGACCTGCAGCTGCTTCTACCACACATGGACCTGCTGCTGCTTCTACCACACAGGGACCTGCTGCTGCTTCTTCCACACCGGGACCTGCTGCTGCTTCTACCGCACTGGGACCTGCTGCTGCTTCTACCACACTGGGACCTGCTGCTGCTCCTACCACACCGGGACCTGCTGCTGCTTCTACCACACCGGGACCTGCTGCTTCTACCACACCGGGACCTGCTGCTTCTACCACACCGGGACCTGCTGCTGCTTCTACCACACCGGGACCTGCTGCTACTTCTACCACACGGGACCTGCTGCTGCTTCTACCACACCGGGACCTGCTGCTGCTTCTACCACACTGGGACCTGCTGATGCTTCTACCACACCGGGACGTGCTGCTGCTTCTACCACACCGTGACCTGCTGCTGCTTCTACCACACCGAGACCTGCTGCTGCTTCTACCACACCGGGACCTGCTGCTTCTACCACACTGGGACCTGCTGCTTCTACCACACTGGGACCTGCTGCTGCGTCTACCACACTGAGACCTGCTGCTTCTACCACACCGGGACGTGTTGCTGCTTCTACCACACGGGGACCTGCTGCTGCTTCTACCACACTGAGACCTGCTGCTTCTACCACAACGGGACCTGCTGCTGCTGCTACCACACTGGGACCTGCTGCTGCTTCTACCACACTGGGACCTGCAGCTGCTTCTACCACACCGGGACCTGCTGCTGCTTCTACCACACCGGGACCTGCTGCTTCTACCACACCGGGACGTGCTGCTGCTTCTACCACACCGGGACGTGCTGCTGCTTCTACCACACCGGGACCTGCTGCTGCTTCTACCACACCGGGACCTGCTGCTGCTTCTACCACACCGGGACCTGCTGCTGCTTCTACCACACATGGACCTGCTGCTGCTGCTTCTACCACACCGGGACCTGCTGCTGCTTCTACCACACCGGGAAGAAGCAGCAGCAGGTCCCGGTGTGGTAGAAGCAGCAGCTTCTACCACACCGGACCTGCTGCTGCTGCTTCTACCACACGGGGACCTGCTGCTGCTGCTTCTACCACACCGGGACCTGCTGCTGCTTCTACCACACCGGGACCTGCTGCTGCTTCTACCACACTGGGACCTGCTGCTGCTTCTACCACACTGAGACTTGCAGCTGCTTCTACCACACCGGGACCTGCTGCTGCTTCTACCACACTGGGACCTGCTGCTGCTTCTACCACACAGGGACCTGCTGCTACTTCTACCACACTGGGACCTGCTGCTGCTTCTACCACACCGGGACCTGCTGCTGCTTCTACCACACCGGGACCTGCTGCTTCTACCACACCGGGACCTGCTGCTTCTACCACACGGGGACCTGCTGCTGCTTCTACCACACTGGGACCTGCTGCTGCTTCTACCACACGGGGACCTGCTGCTGCTGCTTCTACCACACGGGGACCTGCTGCTTCTACCACACCGGGACCTGCTGCTGCTTCTACCACACTGGGACCTGCTGCTGCTTCTACCACACGGGGACCTGCTGCTGCTTCTACCACACCGGGACCTGCTGCTGCTTCTACCACACCGGGACCTGCTGCTGCTTCTACCACACTGGGACCTGCTGCTGCTTCTACCACACTGGGACCTGCTGCTGCTTCTACCACACTGAGACCTGCTGCTGCTTCTACCACACTGGTGCTCCACACGGGGACCTGCTGCCTCTCCCTCAGTACTCTCACTATTTGTGCCAGCTGGTATAATTGAGAAAAAGCTTGAATCTAGTTTGGTCTCTGCTTTTCAACTCACTGTTGACTGCAATTGTATCATTTCAATTTTTTATATTTTGTTCTAGTTCTTTATCTGTGTTTTAATTGTTGTTTAACTTTTATGTATGCACCACGACACCTAGTCAAATTCCTCGTATGTGTAAACTTACCTGGTAATAAACCTGTTTCTGATACTGTTTTTCATCAATATATTATAAGTATGGCTAATTTAACTACAGTGATCAAACAGGTCACTAGGATTAGCACAACCAAGATAAACACTGCAACAGTAACAACACATTTAACCAACCCCGCTCCCCAGGATCCAAGGGTTTCACTTAAATCCCCAAGTGTAAACCCATGAGTTTCATGCAATTCTTGTATCCCCGTTAGCAGTATGATGAACCATATCCGTAACTTCCGGTGTGGCATCAGATACAAAAGAGCAACACTTCCAACTTTACATGCGCCCCCCTGGGCAGCTAAGAGGAGGTCCAGCGCCATGCGATTCTGTAGTGCTACTGTCCTAACTTCCTGCAATTCTCTGTGTTCAGCTAACATCGCTGTGTTTTGATACATTTAGATGATTTTCCACTACTTTGGATAACGCCATGATTTCCTGCTGACTAACATAAATGCCGTACCAAGGCAAAAATAGGCTCGCTATCTGTTGTCCTTGTGTAATGGACCTGCTGTTCCTGTGTAGAGAGGGAAGTATCGCTGCAATCTCATTTTGCCTCTACTTTACGGATTAAAGGAATTAGGTAGGCTAGATAACAGGTGCCATAAAAAATGTCAAAGGGCACGCAGCCATACGCCCGGTCCCCACAAACTAAGTAAACTCTCTGTGGGAGGGGAATTCTGGCTAATTTTACCCTCACTATGGTATTACAGTCGCTGTGTCCCACATCTGGAGAGGTGTGAGATCCTGCTTCATTCTGGAAACAGATGGACACATTCTTCCATTCATGTACTACAATTGGGGGAACATATACTGAACAGTCCTGTGTAGGGGGATTGCCTAGAGGTATTGGTTTGCGTGCAAAGTCATGTATTTTAACCTCAACGGAGTCCACTGTTCTGGAGCCAAACCAGGGCACAACTGTTACCAAAGCTTCAACCAGCAAAGATGCCATGTGTGGTCGTTTTGTGCATGTTGGACTTGTGGAATTAACCGAACAATTAGTTTGTACCAGAGCTAACTGGAATCTGTATTCAAAAGCTAGGTTAATGTATTTCTTCACATATATTAGTTTTAAAAACATCAATCGTTTGAAACCGTCAGGCAGGTCATTTTTATTTACTGTATCAACAATGAGAGAGACTAGACCCTCGTACTGTAACGGTTTGATCAGAGTCTGTTGGGATATGAAGGAGTGTAGCAGTCCTCAGCCTCATCGCTAATTCTGGAATCTATATCATTCCAGCTGACTAATTTATAGTCCGCTTTCGTGAAAGGAATTGGGCTAAACATAGGAGAATGCATAGATTCTGGCATATTGTGGCACAGCCCAACAGTTGCTAATATTGCGTTCATGTGCGTAGTCTAACATTAAACTTACTGCAGAATTTGTTTTAGTTTGTTTAAAAGGAGTGATTAAGGCCTTTTTTGAAACATCTACCTCACCTCCTGAGTGTTTAAGTGGAGTGGATAGAACATTTGTTTTTCTATCTGGTCCAGACAGTTTTGCATGCAGTAGCACCTGGATTGGGAACCTGGTAATCTGGTTTCCTCATCTACATGTTGCTTTCATCCCTTTATCAGTGTCTTATACTGTTCTACTATGCTACACCACAGTTCTGGGGGCATGTCTTCAATGGTGTCGAGTGCCATTCTTACCCCCTCTGATGCCACTCCCGTCCGCACAGTACTGGTCCTTGGATATATCTCCCACGTTGAGTGAAACTAAGGACACAGGAAAATACAATAATACAGTTAGCTGGATCACATATTGAAGCTGGACAGTTAAAAGAAACAGTCTTTGATTTGTGATCAGGGAGGGAGACAATCCTCCTGATTCTTCATCCTTTTCTCTCTCTTTGTGTCTCTCGCACCATACTGAATGTCTGTGTGGTGATTGGATACAACCTGTCCTTGTCGCTAGGCACTGATTTGCCCGTTGGTGTCGTTTTGCCCTCAGGGTCTGGGCCCTGAGTGGTCAAGTCGTCTGCGCTCGTAGATAAGAGCACCTTATTTTCTTCCTCAGACGGGCGAGATCCCTCGCCACCTGTCGTTGGGATTTCCACAGCTTCATCTAGCAGGGCGTCCTTGGCCAGGTACAGAAGACCCAGCATGACGATGATGATGACTGCCTTCACACGCCAGCATCCGGTAGAGGGGAGAGAACGACATCTTGAAGCGTGAATCCACTCCGGTCTCCCTTGTACTCTCAGGGCTGTTCTGGTCACTATTAACACGTGGAAAGGACCTTTCCACCTGGGAGACAGAGCATATTTTTCAAGAGATTTGATTAGTACATTATCACCAATCTGAAAGGGGTGGGTGGGCTCCTCTCCCGGCTGGGGGAGCCTGTCAGCCACCTGCCTGTGAAACTTTCTCAACATGTCAGTTAGATATTTGACATAGTTAGTCATGTAATCCTCTGTCCACAAAAGAGTGAGTTTGTGGGGTGTTACTGGGGGGCTAGACCCTGCGAACATTACCCTTCCCATCAATACTTCGTGTGGGCTAAGCCCTGTCGTTGCATTTGGTGAGCTTCGGATGGAGCACAGAACTAGCGGCAGCGCGTCTACCCATTTTAGTCCTGTGGTCAACATTGTTTTAGTGAGTTTCTCCTTTATAGTCAAGTTCATTCTCTCAACCTGGCCTGAGCTCTGTGGGTGATAGGGAACATGCAATTGCCATTTGAACCCTAACACTGTAGCTAGACTCTGGGTTATCTTAGAAATGAATGCTGGACCTCTGTCACTGTTAATTCCTGTGGGCACACCAAATCTAGGGAATAACATCTTTGAGAAGACACTTTACAACTGTTCTAGCGTCTTCTTTTCTGGTAGGGTAGGCCTCTACCCATTTGGAGAACTGGCACACTATTACCAAAATATATTTGAATCCTTGGCATGGTGGCATATGTGAAAAGTAATTTGCATATTTACAAAGGGCCCCGAGGGGGGCGGTAAGTGTTCATGCTGAACTGGACCACTTCTTCGTCTTGTCTGCTGGCATATCATGCATCTGTCTACCAGGGTCTGTGTAGCTAGTGTGATGCCTGGAGCAAACCATTGGGACTTTATAATCCCATTCATCCCTCCTTTTCCTACATGTGATTTGCCATGTGCAACATGTGCCAAAACATGGAGGAACGAACGTGGACAGACCATCCGTCCGTCTGGGCTGGAGCCACAAAGCTGGACTCAGCGTCAAGTGTACAACCTCGTCTTAGCCATAAATCTTTCTCCCTAACATCAGCGCGGGCTTGCATGTCTGCGACATCATTAAAGGAAGGCAAACAAATGGGCTCTGCGGGTTGTGTCGAGGGGCATTGGAGCACCATGGAAGAGGAGAAAACTGCTGCTTGTTTAGCCGCGGTGTCGGCTAACGCATTTCCACGCGAAATAGGATCATCAGAATTTGTGTGAGTGTAACCGGTCTGGTTTGACGCCACATGTGGTCTCTGCGTTGTGTATGCGTTGTGTAAATGAGAACGACTTCCTTCTTGCCAAACGGGATTTATTCTCTGTGCAAAACAGAATATACAAATTAGAGCAGGAAATCGCTTCATCGGCTTTCTAGCTTCACACTTCTCCTCAGTGCAGCCTGAAGCTAACTCAGGAAAGTATACATAACAAACAATACAATTTACAGTTACAAACACAAAAAGAATACCCACATACCTGTGCAAAACAGAATATACAAATTAGAGCAGGAAATGGCTTCATCGGCTTTCTAGCTTCACACCTTCAGTGGAAGAAAACACCCACATGTTAGTTAGCATATAGCTAAACTTTAGAAAGCTCCCAAACAGTTTGAAGCGCTGCACATTATATAAACTAGTCACACACGGCAAAATATAGATACTAACTGCAAATAGGTTTGGCTTGTGTGAAGTGTAACATTAAACAATCTATTTACATATAAAATACAACATTTATGACACCACTCGTTCCACTTACTTCTCCTCAGTGCAGCCTGAAGCTAACTGAGGAAAGCAGCGCGAGTCTGCAGAAATGTGCCGGTGCCAAGAGTACCAAAATAAAACGTACTTTTCAAAATAAAAGCATCTAAAATATAAAGTGACAGTGACAAGTTTTAAAATAAAGTATGGACAATGATTTTACTGAAATATAAACAAGTGAAGTTATACATCGGTTACATACACCCCTCCTATATTTTGCAAAAATTCAGACCATAGTGTACCTCTGAATAAACCATTCTGACCTCCAAGACAACTGACATCAAACTTGTGCAGGGTTAACTGAAAAACGCCACCTACTATATAGGTTCAGAGAAAACATAAGGGAGATCAAGCCTTAGTCCCTCCTAGATCAATATGATGCCTTGTACACCATACAACTCCCTGCTACTCTCAAAGATGTAACATATTACACAAAACACATACATTAGACATTGTCCCTTAAAAAGCATATTCACCAGATCAGAGGTACAAACAAAAACAAAAAAACTACAAGCTTGTCACTTTAAAACAGTGTAAGTAGTGACTGAGATCTCTGGTTAACTGAACTCACAAAACCCCTTAAATCAAAAGGCTTTTGGACCATGGACTCAATGAATCGATTGACTCTTTTGCCATCCCTGCCTGCCCTGGTCCTGACTACAGGTTCAGTTTCTACTATCGATTGTACCTGTGTAACTGTGACATGACCTGTGTCTGCAGGATGTGACGGAGTGTTTAGGTGTCCTGAATGTACATGTGACATGAATGATGAGTCTGAGTCAGCCCCTGCAACTAAACTGTCGAAGTTAGTGTCTCTGCTGGACCGGTTCTGGTCATTTGGGAAGCACTGAATTGGACCATCTGCAGACCAGTCCACTTCTGGAATGCCCTGACTTGACTGATCCACCTCAGACGATTGTTCACTCATAATCATTTGACTCCGGGTTTCCTCTGATCCACTCATTATCCACGTACTGGTCCTGCCTCTTGAATCCTCCTCCTCCTCCAAAGAGTCCAGGGAATCAGTCGTATACGACCTTTCCTCCACTTCAGTATCACACAAGTCTTCTCCAGTTGTCACCACAGGCAAAAAGCTGATGTCTAAGACCAGGTTTCGATGAACTATCTTAGTGTTTCCACTACTGTCCACCAGCTTGTATGTGTGTGTCTCAGGGCTCTCAAGTCTCACGCATTTGGCGTGAGACACACGCATTCCACTCCATTCACACGCTCACACGCCACACCTTGTATTTCTCACGCAGAGATTTCTTTCCAGGGTACCGCCCACCAAGTTGCGCCGCAATTTTGTAAACAAACTAGTACAGAATCACTGTTGCCACGCATCAACCAATCAAAAGAATGTAAGCTATCGAACAGCCAATTAGAAAATAACATGGCTGTATCCGGGTAGGATTTAGACATTCTGCCCTATACTTTATAGACAGTAGTGCTGTAGCGTCGACTTCAACATATCGTCGACGACATATTTCCGCGTCGACGCCTCGCTACACACACGTGGGTGTGTAAACAAAGCAACAAGCAGTTCGCAATCGCACTTCAAACACAATGGAGACTGACACGGCTACCACCTCCTCCTCACAGGATTGCGCACGAAGCCCTCAAACGAAAACATCTCGCCCTAGGTCTTCAAAAGCATGGGAATATTTTAAAGTTAGTCCAAAACGCAAAGATATTGTCATTTGCAGTCTTTGCCAAATTGAGTTGGCATATCACACAAGCACAACGGCTATGTTGGAACATTTAAAGCGGCAGCTAGCTGTGGTGGCTACCATTAGCAGCTAGCATTTGCTCTCCGATTTTTACATACAAATGGAATTATGGATTATAAATTCAATCATTTGTTTATACATAGACGTTAAAAACCTATGGATTAACCGATTCAGCCGCGTTTTTTCTCATTTTATTGCCATTGAAGACGTCTTTTGACTTTTGACACACACACACACACACACACACACACACACACACACACATCCCTTCACTAAGAATGAAATAAATATGTTTTTATTTGTATGAATGTATGTGTCATTTATCAGATAAGACCACCGTCCCCACCCAAAGCCCCGCCGCTGCCAAAATCTCACTCTGAACTCTTTTCAAAACTTGAGAGCCCTGGTGTCTGCAGGTTTCTGTCTTTAACTGTGTACACACAATTGCACTCCATTTGTCAGCCAGTTTCTTCTTTCCTCTCTCACCTTTGTTTGCAATGAGCACTCTGTCCCCTAAGTTCAGGTGAGTGCCTCTCACTTTTCTGTTGTAACCACTTGCTTGTTTGTCCTGTTCTTTGATGCTGTGTTCCTGGGCAATTCTTACTGCTTCATGAAGATGTGACATGAGCGTTTTGGCATAGCTTTTGTAATCAACAACCACTGGATCATGCAACACTTGCTTGAACATCACATCCACAGGGAGCCTCGGGGTTCTGCCGAACATAAGCTGGAACGGTGCATATCCTGTTGTTTCATGTACTGTTGCATTATATGCAAAAGTCAGAGCTTGTATCTGTTGAGGCCACTTGTGTTTTTCTTTTAGAGAGAGAGACCGCAGCATATTCCCAAGTGTTCGGTTGAATCTTTCCGTTCCTCCATTTCCCATTGGATGGTATGCAGTAGTGTGTGATTTGGAGACTCCGGAAAGTTTGAGCAATTCTGCTATGAGCTCACTCTCAAAATTAGCTCCCTGATCGGAGTGAACACGCTCTGGAAAGCCATACACACAAAACACATGATCCCACAGCTTCTTGGCGACCTGTTTTGCAGTCTGATTGGTGCATGGAAAAGCGTATGCTAGCTTTGTGAAGTGGTCTGTCAAGACAAGAACATCCACTGAGTGCTGCTTACTATCCTCCGCACTCCAGAAGTCTATGCACACTAACTCCATGGGGGCCGACGTCCTGATGCTTTCAAGTGGGGCTCGAGCAGAAGGTTCTGGTGTCTTCGCCAGAATGCACCTTTGACAGCACTTGACATACTCTTTGACATCAGACTCCATCTTGGGCCAAAAGAACCGCTGTCTTGCTAGATGCAAGGTCCTAGCCTGTCCCTGATGCCCAGCAACATCATGAATGCCATGTAATGCTTTTTCTTTAAGACTGTCAGGCAGAACATACTGATGCCTCTTTTGTTTACTGAAATGATCCTTGGTGACCCGATAAGAGGACACCATTCTGAACCTTCAGTCTCTCCTATTGTTTGATGAGAACCATAACTTTGGCATCTAGTCCTGATGCAGCAACAGATCCTGGACAATCTGAGCCAACTCCACAGCTCTCGTCTCGGCAGCAATCTCCCACTGAGCATGAACATCCATAAGAGCCTTGACAGCTCCAGAATCACTGTGACACATGAGGGGGTCAGATTGAGACTTAATGCTGCCACCAGGTAACTTCTTCATCCACTGACACTGGACTGAGTCGGAAAGTGTCTTGAATGCCGTCGTGACTAACACCCTCGGCTTCAGCAAGAAGGTGACTGTACTGCTCTGTGATGAGCCTGTGGCTTACTGGTCTTGCGAAAGGATCTCTGCTGAGAGCATCAACCACTATGTTCTTGGTGCCAGGTATATGTCTCAGGTCGAATGTGTAAGGAGCGAGCCTAGACACCCAGCGCTGTTCGCACGCATCAAGCTTCGGTTTCGTCAGGATGTAGGTAAGAGGGTTATTATCAGTCCATACTGTAAATTCATGGCCTTTTAACCAATGGCTACATTTTTCACACACACTCCATTTCAGGGCCAGAAACTCAAGCCTATGGGCGGGATATCTCTTCTGAGAGCCACTGAGAGTCTTACTTGCAAATGCAATGGGACGTGCTTTCTCTTCACCAGCTGGTATCTGTGATAGCACGGCCCCTAGCCCATCCAGCAAGGCATCAATAGATAGAATCAGAGGGCGAGAGAAATCTGGGTGTGAGAGGACGACGTAGCTCAAGAGACTGTCTTTCAGATTGCAAAGAGCCGCATCACATTCCTCTGTCCAATCAGAGGGTTTCAGTTTCCTGAAGGAGCCGGAATTAGAGTTTAGCTTGACTCTCACTCGTCTCTTTTGGCCTGCAGTAAGAGCAAACAGTGGCTTGGCCATAGCAGAACAGTTAGAGATAAAATGTTGATAGTAGAACACCATCCCCAGAAAAGACTTTATCCTCTTTACTGATGGTGTGCAACCATCGTCTTCCATCAGGTCCAACTTTGACATTTTTGATATGACCACAATCTTTGCTGGATCCATAGCCACTCCATTACCATCTATAATGTGACCTAGGAACTTGACTGAAGATCTCATCAGGTGGCATTTCTTTGGACTCAGTTTAAGGTTGTGAAGCCTGAGCCGCTGAAAAACAACCTCCAGCCTCTCCAAGGCCTCTTCTTCAGTTGCAGCAAACACAAGCAGATCATCAAGATAACACAGCAAACTGCTGAAGTGCAGGTCTCCAAATATGCTGAGCATCATGCGCATGAATGAGGCAGGACTGTTGCACAAACCTTGGGGCATCCTGTTGAATTTGTACAGTCCCATTGGAGTAGTGAATGCAGTGTATTTCTTTAAGACTGTCAGGCAGAACATACTGATGCCTCTTTTGTTTACTGAAATGATCCTTGGTGACCCGATAGAGGACACCATTCTGAACCTTCAGTCTCTCCCATTGCCATTGGTATGCTCTGCCATTGGGATGGTATAGAAGCCAGAGGTCAGATCCATTGTGCTGAAGTAGGTGTTCCCACCCAGGGCAGCCAAGCAGTCTGACTGGTGTGGTAATGGGTGCGCATCCTTGAGCGTCCTCGCATTCAGCCACCTGAAGTCTGTGCAGAGTCTCAAACTGCCATCTTTTTTCCACACAAGTACGAGGGGACGCATAATCACTTACTGACTTCCTGATGATCTCCTGTTCTTCCATTTCTGAAAGGACCTGTCGCAGTTTCTGGTAATGGGCTGGTGGCACCCGCCGGTAAGGGAGACGGAATGGTCTCTCATCAGTGAGCCTGATGCGGTGCTTGAAGCCCTCTGCCTCACCGCAGTCCATAGAATGTTTGGAGAAAATGTCATTGTACTTTTCAAGCAGCGCGACCAACCTCTCCTTCCCTCCTTGGCCAGCCTGGCACTGATCGATATCAACCTCAGTGAGTCCAACCTGTTGTAGTCGCTGCTTGAAATCTGTAGGTTTAGCCTTGCCTAGACTTTCCTCCTCCTTAACGTTGTTGAGTTGGCTGGTACCTTGAAAAACCTCAAACTCTTCAACAGCTAGACAGGGGAACACGTCGGCCAACTTGCTGTTTCTTTGCAGGGTGATAGGCTTGTCTGACACGTTTGTGACTTTCATTGGGATCCATCTGTCACCCCACAATGGTGTAATAACATGCCCGATCATGATGTTACGAGGCATGCACTTGGATGAGGTGGGCTCAACTATTACTGTGCTGCCTGGAGACATGGGAGCGTTATTTGGCAACTTACCCCAAACAAGATGTTCTTTCTTAGTCATTAGCGTAACCGCATGCTGGAGTTTAACCGTCCCTATTCTGTCTGGAAGCTCCTCGCCTCTCCACCTGGATGAGTTTGCCATGAGATCAAGGAACTGTTCACACTCTGGTAGAAGATTGCCACTGGAAACCAGGTGCCAATAGTCACTGGTTATTTTCAGCTGATGCATGATAAATCTGATGACATTTGTGCCTATGATTAAGTCATCTCGTTGGCCAGGCACCACAAGAACAGGTACGATACAGCTCTCCCCATACAGTTTCATTTCAACTTCGTACATACACTTGGGTTTTCTAAGTGTCCCTCCACAGCCTATTAGCACAATCTCTTGAGTCAAAGGAATGGATTCTGAGAGTATATTCTCACTCAACATCTTCTGCTCTGCCTGCTCGCTGAGAGTACAAGCCATGGAACCAGAGTCAAGCATCCCCTGCACCTGAAATGTGTTGTTAATGCTAACAGGGGTGTAAAACAACTCATCAAAAGGGCCCACTCTCTGTGTATTTTGCACTATTACCTTAGCATCGGCTGTTG
Organism: Champsocephalus esox; assembly: GCA_036324585.1. Lineage (NCBI taxonomy): Eukaryota > Metazoa > Chordata > Actinopteri > Perciformes > Channichthyidae > Champsocephalus > Champsocephalus esox. Next base: position 38,050,559 of record CM070490.1, read on the forward strand.
CTGCTGCGCATGCTTTTATATAATTAGTTTCAATATCACCACTGTTGAGGGTTTCTTCTCTGTTTCCCACACATTCCCTCACTAAATGCGGGCCAGTTAGTTTAAAGATGGAGAATTCTGTGGCGGGAAAGCCGGAGAACCTCGGCCAGCCTGACGGTTAGGACAGTTCTTCCTGATGTGGTTTGGCTCGAAGCATGTTAAGCAGAGGCGTTTCTGCCTGCAGTGTGCAAGGGTGGAATGATCTAGAGACCGGCAGACCCTGCAGGCTATCGGTTGAAATGGATCAGAGGGGAGTGGTTTGTGTGTAACCTGGTTGTTCTGTGACAATGCTCTGTCAAATAAACTGACTAACATTTTCATACAGTCATCATTACAAGAGGGCTTGGATGCTGTGCTGTTCTCACCTTGCATAGATGACTCCTGTGGGTGACATATTGTCTCTGAAACGTCAGGTGCGGAAACCTGGACATGAACTGTCACTGGTTTAACTCTCTTTGATTTGGAAAGCACCTGTTCTTTCATTTCAGTTTGGTAGCGATCGATATGCTCTTGGATTTCACTAGCTGTCCACTTATTTGGTGCCTTAAACTTGAAAACAGCAGCAAGGGTGGGATCTGAGCAGTATTTGACAAACATCATTGCTACTTCCTGACAAGAATCCTCCATCTTCCTCCCAAGCCTCTTCAAGCCCTCCTCCGCTGCATCAACTGCCTTGTTTAGCCGAAGCCAGTACTCTACGGGGGACTCTCCTGCCACTGGGACTGTACTGTAGAAATCAGCCATGGGCATACATGAATAGGTCACATCACTAAAGTGTTGTCTGAGGATGTCATAGATCAATTGTGGGTTATCTTGAGGCTTCATGGATGGGCAGCTCCTCAGAGTTATCCTCACTATGTCTTTAGCCTCGCCCATTAGCTTAGACGTTATCTCAATGTGCTGTTCTCTCAGAGGTGTGGCTCGTTTCCTGAAACACACTCCCATTAACTCTTCCCACTCACAGACTGTGTTCTTGTCAGATCCATCTCCTCTGAAGACTGGAGGCTCTCTCACATCTGACTGCAACACTAACTTTGCACCAGTCAAGTTGAGGTAAGTGTGGTCACTGGGTAACTGGCCAACACTGCTCTGAGCTGGTGTGGCTCCAACACCCCTTTCTTCACATCCCCCCTTAACTGCTCTCTTATAGTCTGTCCTACCTGCTGAGCAATGTGTGTTATCAGGTTATTTAAAGCTGCATCATTTGTATCTGGAAGGCTTGAATGTGAATCCTCCTCACTCTGAGGAGATGCTACATGACCTAGCATGCGAGTAGAACAAAAAGCTGGCGAATCTATATTAGCTGTACCTCTGACTGGGATAAAAGGGGACCCGCTGATGGGTTTCCCTCTTCCAAAACCGAAACTAAAACTGTCAGTTAGAACATTGTCCCCATCCATTTTACCAGTAACATATGTCATTTTTAACCCTGTATACCAAACTTCAAGGTCTTCCGTATACAATCAAATACATGAATGACAAATGTACTCTCTAAACAATGAATGTAAAACAATTACAGAGAGAGAAAAACAAAACAACAGTTTCCTCTATGTAATTCCTTTTCTTCAATACATGAAAGTAAGTGTGCGGCGTGTAGCAACCTCTGGTGACCAAGCTGGTGTTGATCCACAGCCTCAGGAACGACGATGGAACAGTCTGAAGCACTGTGAATCCGGGTCACGGCACCACTGTAACCGGTCTGGTTTGACGCCACATGTGGTCTCTGCGTTGTGTATGCGTTGTGTAAATGAGAACGACTTCCTTCTTGCCAAACGGGATTTATTCTCTGTGCAAAACAGAATATACAAATTAGAGCAGGAAATCGCTTCATCGGCTTTCTAGCTTCACACTTCTCCTCAGTGCAGCCTGAAGCTAACTCAGGAAATTATACATAACAAACAATACAATTTACAGTTACAAACACAAAAAGAATACCCACATACCTGTGCAAAACAGAATATACAAATTAGAGCAGGAAATGGCTTCATCGGCTTTCTAGCTTCACACCTTCAGTGGAAGAAAACACCCACATGTTAGTTAGCATATAGCTAAACTTTAGAAAGCTCCCAAACAGTTTGAAGCGCTGCACATTATATAAACTAGTCACACACGGCAAAATATAGATACTAACTGCAAATAGGTTTGGCTTGTGTGAAGTGTAACATTAAACAATCTATTTACATATAAAATACAACATTTATGACACCACTCGTTCCACTTACTTCTCCTCAGTGCAGCCTGAAGCTAACTGAGGAAAGCAGCGCGAGTCTGCAGAAATGTGCCGGTGCCAAGAGTACCAAAATAAAACGTACTTTTCAAAATAAAAGCATCTAAAATATAAAGTGACAGTGACAAGTTTTAAAATAAAGTATGGACAATGATTTTACTGAAATATAAACAAGTGAAGTTATACATCGGTTACATGAGCAGCACACTTAACTACTGCTAGCTGTGTAGGGAGCATGATAGCGTCTAATAGCTCAGCTACTAACGCATGATGTTGAATAGGCTTACCGGCCGATGTTAAGAAACCTCGCATTTTCCACAAGACACCAAAATCATGGCACACACCAAATGCATACCTGGAGTCTGTGAAAATGGTTGCAACTCTACCTTTAGCCAACATACACACCCTCAGCAGAGCATACAACTCTGCGGCCTGAGCCGACGTGCCATTTGGCAAGGCCCGGCTTTCTAAGACCTCCCAGTCGTTCACAACAGCATAGCCTGCTAAGTGTACTGTGTCAGATGGCCTGCTCACAGACCCGTCTGTGTATAGAATCATGTCTGAATTAGGGATAGGAGTTTGCAACATATCAGTTCTGGGGGAAAAAGACATGTCAATCGTTGTGACACAGTCATGTGTGATTTCAAAATCTGGAATTGGTACCAGCGTAGCTGGGTTTAGAGTGGGGGAGCGTTTAAGTGTGATGTGTGGGCTTGAAAGAATTATCGCTTCATAACCAGAGCGCCTTGCTGCTGTCATATGCTGAGTAGCAGAGGTGTTCAGAATATGCAAAACTGCACGTGGGACATGTACTACACAGTCACTGGCCAGTACAATGGGAGAGGATTGTTTGATAACAATTGCAACTTCGGCCACTGCCCGCAGGCAGGAAGGCATACCGAGCACCACAGGGGAGAGTCGAGATGAGTAGTATGCAACAGGCCGGAAATTAGAGCCATGCTTCTGTACCAAGATGCCCGTCGCGAAGCCCCCCTTCTCATGGACGTGCAGGTGAAACGGCTGATGGTATTCAGGGAGCCCCAGGGCAGGAGCTGATGTCAGGGCTCGCTTTAAGTCCTGAAAAGCTGTGTGTATGTCCTCAGACCATTGAACAATGTTAGGAGCAGCCTGCAGACTGGCAGCACGCAGGACAGAGTCCATAGCAGCGTACTCGTATATCCAGTGTCTGCAATAGTTAGCTATGCCCAAAAAAGACAGCATCTCCTTCTTTGTGCGGGGTGGTGCCACTTTGTTCAAAAGGCAAATCCTTGTTGGCGAGAGGAGTCGGTGTCCATCCCTCAGAATGTGACCCAGATACGTGACCTCAGTCTGGCAGTACTGCAACTTAGCCAGGGATGCTCTGTGTCCGCATTCAGAAAGTCTTTTCATGAGCAGAATGGAGTCGATGCGACATGCGTCCATGTTGGGAGAAGCTAACAACAGGTCATCTGCGTACTGAAGCAAGGTACTACCTCCTGTAAGGACCAAAGTGTCCAGATCTCTCTTAACCGCTGCTGCGTACACAGTAGGCGATTCAACATACCCCTGTGGGAGGCGCGTGTATGTGATTTGTTTACCTTTAAAAGTAAATGCAAACAGATACTGGCTGTCTGGATGCAGAGGAACAGAGAAAAATGCTGAACACAAATCAATTACTGTGTAATATTTTGAATCTGGCGGCAATGATGCAATAATTGAATTAGTGTCAGGCACTATAGGAGCTGTCGGAATGACAATAGCGTTAATAGCTTGCAAATCTTGGACAAAACGCCACTCATCAGGGCGATTGTGTTTAGGTATGGGCAGAATCAGAGTATTACACGGGCTGGACGTATAGATTAATACGCCCTGATCGAGCAGAAATTGGATGACTCCTTCAATTCCCAAAATGGCTCTATGGGGTAAATTGTACTGCTTGATAGCTGGCAATCTGGCATTGGCTTTGAGTGTGACTCTGTGTGGAGGGGCTGAACAAACAAACCCCACATGATTCTTGTGTTTAGCCCATAATGTGGCCGGAACCTCAGAAAGATCTGATGGGGGTCCATATTGTGTGAGTGCAGGTGGCTGTACATGAAGAAATGTGCTTTGAGGGAGAGAAAGTTGCTCAGAGAGATACAGCATGTAATGTTCTTCTCCGAGGTTAATTAGATTATGTGTGTGTGTGTGTGTGTGTGTGTGTGTGTGTGCGTGCGTGCGTGCGTGCGTGCGTGCGTGCGTGTGTGTGTGTGTGTGTGTGTGTGTGTGTGTGTGTGAGGGAGGGAGAGAAGCTTTTGCAGCTTCTAGCAGAGCATGGCAGTGGGCTGCCATGGCCCCCACTTCCTCAGGTTCACTTCCTGAAGTGACCGCTAGTGTTAGGTGAGGGATCGTGTCTGCAGCACAAAGAGCCTGCTGTGTGGTTGTGAGCCTCAGGGGCAATGCGCACCCCTGGGGTCCTAAAAATAGAAACTGCTCACATTCCAACTGATCTGAGCTGTTGCAAAAACCTCTTACTGATAGCGCATAGTCATCTGATGGGTTAAAAGCAGCTGTGCAGTGACCATTCAACACAGGCCGCATAAGGGACATTAAAGAAGCACACACAGGGGAAATGCTAGCAATTTTCTGAATTCCTGTTGTTGAGAAAACAGAAATCATGTTGAAATCTGGAAATGACCAACAATAAAGGTTGTCTTGAGATGATTGAATGAATTGGACAGCTTGATAGACTTTGCTGTCAGGAATAGTCAAAAACAATCCGTCTGGAGTGCAATGTATTGTTGCTTTTAATTTACAAAGCAAATCTCTGCCCATTAGATCAATAGGACTTCCATCTGAAATAATGAAAGAGTGTTGGACATGTGATCATTCGATTGAAATATTAGTGCGCTCTGAAACGGGCTCGGACATAGGAATGCCAGAAACTCCCATTGTTGTAACAAAATGATTAGTTGCTTCACACACTTTGTCCTTCGTGCGCACTGCTGACAATGTTGCTCCGCTGTCAATCAAAATGTCTACTGCCTTACCACTGAAATCAACGGGCATAATCGGATCTTCATGCGGGTTATTGGAAAGGCGAATTGTTGCTGCTTGAATGGGGAAATGCTGTGAATCTGACCCTATTTCTTCATGGTATCCCTATCGTCTATTAAATTGACTTTGCTGACCGTTTTGCCTCTGTTGGGCCTGCCTGTCGTATTAACTGTTAAGGGGAGGAGGAGGCAGTAATGCCGGGTGTTGGGGGGACTGGGGGAGAGCAGGCAATATATCCTGCTGTGCTCGCCAGCGCCTCTCACACTGCCCCGCCCAGTGATCCGTTGCACCACAGACGTGACACGGCATCAACTTTTTGGAATTTTTATTCTGCTGCTGTCTGCCCTTGTCTTGATAACCCTGTGATCTTCCCTGATTTTGATACTGCTGTGTGCGGTTTTGTCCCTGAAACTGCTGGGATTTATCCGCACTCTGATAAGCCTGTGTATTTTGAGGCAACTTTTGCATCAGCTGGGCAATTCTGGGGGTCAGAAATATCTGATTTCTATGTAACGCGCGCATTGTGGCTATTGTGATTTGCCAGGTTTTGACTTGCCAGTCCGGAGTCCGGATTAAATTATGTAACAAACTCTGTATGGCGAACAAATCATTGCCCTCCCTTTTAATGCCCGCATTATTATCCCACACTGTCATGAAACGCTGGAGAAATTCTGGGACAGCTTCTGTTGGGTTCTGTATGCAAGCCGTCACTTGCGAAAAATCTGTGTGAGTTTTAGCGCATGCTCTAATCGCCACAGCAGCTACGGTTTGGATCCACATATCACGCGTCTGTGTCGCAGGCCAGTTACCTGCAGGTGTACAGGCAGGGAATTTGAATTATTCCCTGCACGTGGGCCAATCTGCCTTGTATGTTAGGATTATCAGCTGTTTAACATCATGAACTAAACAGTTGTAAACTGAACAGACATTAGTCAACCACGACAGATACTCATCTGGGCTTTTAGTGGGACTTGGAGCGTGATTAGTGACATCCATGACCTCAGCGGGTGTCCAAGGCTTATAAACTGGAACATCTCCTATCAGAATGTTCAGTGCGGTCACAGCTTCAGCAGAATTATTATCCTGAGATGTTTGCAGTCTTGTGATAATTCTATGCGGGACATACTTGTTAAAACTGGTGCCGTACGGCGTGTTTGGATTGTATAACATTTTTGTTGCGGAACCAGAAGTCGGGGTGTGTAATGAGCTGCTATCTGGCATTTCCTCTCCACTGTCCGCTGCACTGTGTTCCTGCTGCTCAATATCTTGTTGCCTATACTGTCCTGCCTGATATGTCAACCCATTTTGATTCATGATAGCTGCAGCTGACATTAACAGATCATCATCGGAGTTTCTTGCACCAGAATTTGAGAGTCCTATCGCGGGAATTATTTGTGTGCAGAGAGCTACAGCCTGCTTTTCCTCCAGCAGCCCAGCGTCTGTTAAAATGGAAATTAGCTGAGCTGTGCTGGGAGATTTCCCTTGTCTTTTCAGCCAATCATACATAACTGATTTCGCAATGGCTGCAACGTCCTTTCCATGTCTTTCCTTAATTCTGGACATGTTCTCTGATTTAACATCAAAAGCAGCCTCTAGGCTAAGCAAATGACAACTCGCTGCGCATTTAGAAACTCTATCAATCAGAGCTTTGAGCTCAATGGAGCCTCGCTCGGTGCCAACTGATTTTTTATTTTTCCGCTTATCATAACCTCTTTTTTCTGCAATAGTCATCCAAGCTTTAACACATTCCTTCATGTATGTTACATCCCAGGAGCAATTCGCCTCATGTTCAATTAATTTAAATGCCTGCCACAACACGGCCATGTCAAAAGTACCCGTTAACAGCCAATCAAATAGAATCTTCCATTTCTGACTATTCTGTTGTGAGTGTTCACAAAGTAACGAGGTGAACGGCATAACTTTAGTCCAATCCAAGCTTCTTCCGACAATTCCAGACGGCATATTGGGGGAAAACATGTGCGTGTAGTGGCTGTCTGTAATTGGATTTTTTGGAAGTGTCTTGGTGCGTGAATTATTTGTCCTCTTACCAACCAAATCGTTTGTGGAGACAGTTTTACCCATGTTTAACGGTTAGTACAATAAAACAAACACTGCAATTTAGACAAACAAACATAAACTCTTAACAACCATCAGTGTAGCTGCCCTCGGCAACGAGGTCCGTAGCACAGGCTAGACCTCGTTGCCTGGGAACAGTTTAAATCAGTTATGATTCCGGGGTTCGCAGCTTCACACCCATACCTACTTCTGCCCCTAACCATGCATATTAAAATAACGTAGCGGTCAGTTACACTCCCACCATATCCTGTCGTGATGAACAAACTTAACGAGGTAAACAAACTGGGTGAATCATACAGGATTTCTAGACTGTCAAAAAACAAAACACACTTGATGGTATGGTGGTTCACACACAAATAAGCTTTGTCGCCTTAGAAAACATGTTTACTAGTATGTCTGATGCAAGTGTATTTTAGCCAATTATTCACCTTCAATGAGTAAAACTAGCTTCTGAATGGGACGTTCTATGATCGAGGGTTTGGAGGTGTAATCTTGTTTCTTTGTTGATTTCCGATCTCCAACTTGCACCTTGACTCGACGAACCTAACCATCGGTCCCTTCAGTTGTCTCGACCACTCGCCCTACCTGCCACTGATCCCTTGGAAGCATGTCTTCCTTGATAATGACTATGTCGTTAACCTTCAGGTTGCGCCGGGGTATGTGCCACTTTTGTCTTAAGGTGTTGCAGCCGGATAGTCGCCAGCTTCTTATTGTTTGGTAGTGATGGTGGACTAATGTCCTTGAAAGGAAGAGGCATCTCGTAGTGTCCGTCTTCCTTCTGCCTAATGTTGTCACTAATCAGTTGCATGAAGCGAACATCATCTTGGGACACATACTTGTCTCCGTAGCATTTTTCATTGAAGTCTGATTCCAAGACTTTCAGCACGTCGGTGGCTGATGGTGTTGGCATCTCTTTCACTGTGACTCGATGTACGAAGCTTTGGTGTCCCTGTCTATCAAAATGGGGATTGGCTGAGCCAATGATGCTCCATCCAAGCACGGTTCTTTGTGCGAAAGGTTCGTTTTCGCCTCCTGTGACAACTTCCAAGGGGGACAACGCTGATGGGCAGTCATAACCAATTAGCAATCCTACCTCGCAGTCTTGAAGTGGTAGTAGCTTGTTTGCTAAGTGTTTGAGATGAGGCCATTCGAGTGCTGTTCTTTTAGTGGGGATATGAGACCTTTCAACTGGTATGAAGTCTCGTGTGTAGGTCTGCTGTAGTTTGACATAGGCTTCAGAGTTGAGTCCCCGAACTTGAAGACCACTGGCAGTCTTACTTGCAATGACTGTGTTAGCCGCTGTCATTGTACTGAGTTTCAGCTGCACTGGTTGAGTGTCCACGTCTAGTTCAGTAACTAAGTCTTCCAAAATGAAGGTTGAATCACTTTGTGTGTCCAGTAGGGCATAAGTGAGAATTTCTCTATCTGGATCCATTGTTGACGCCACCAGAACTGGAACAATACTAGAGGTGGCAGAAGTATGCTGTGTCAGTGCATGGGACATAACTTTGTGGATATCCTTACTAGTATGTTCTCCTGTGGCAGCAGAATATTTACCTGATGTCTCTGCAGGTCTTTTGTCTGTTTCTATGTGTAAGCAGGTTGGATGACGTCGACTGCATGTGCTGCAGGTGTGTCGCCTTTTGCAGTCTTTGGAAATGTGCCCTTCAATGTGAACTTCAAAGGATCGCCAGTAAACGTTGTTGGTTCTGGGACAGGTAGACGATTCAGAGTAAAAGAGCTTGCAATTGCCTGGGTTAGGCTGACTTCTTCCTGAGACGTTGGCGCTTCAGACGGTGCAGGATGAAGCCGGAATGGCTTTGCTTGTGGATTTAGTGTGGGGGGGGGGTTTGTGGTCGGTATTTTGGCCACCATGTTGAGATGTGTGGTCGACCTCTTCTTCACAACTTTCAAACCCATCAAAATGTCTGTACGCTCTCACTCGAGCTGCTGCTACTTTTACTTCATTATCTACATGTAGCTGTTGTAACCTTGTTTTTTCCTCTTCTAGCTTTAACTTCATTTCAGCCTCCTTCTGTTTGATTTCTGCCAGCATTTGTGTTTCCTTGAGTTTCCATTCACTCTCCAGTTTATCGATTCTTGCTTGTTGGCCATGTAAACTTCGTGTAGCTTTTGCCTGTTCTTGTTTGGCTGCAAGGTCTGCTTCTGCATCTGCACGTTTACTAGAGGAGCTGGAGGTGATACTTGGTTCTCGTGATGACTCTGAGATTACAGTTTCTGTGTTCGTGTTTCCAAAGACAGAGCCATACTCATTCTTATTTAGCAACACACTCTCACTCCCTAAGCGTCCAATAGCGACATTTGGTCAGTGTCCGTGGCGTCCAATTGTGACGCTCCTAGGCTCCTTCAGCGTCATAAAGGGACGCAAATAGCTTTCAACTGATTGCAATGTATTCCCATCTGCGTCGGGATTTGACGCTCATGGAAGCACGGCATTCGTTTACGTCGGCTGCCCTTAAAGGCAATGTGAGCGTCCATTCCCATTGGATAACGGAGAATTGTACACCCGGAAGTAAGTATTCCTCTTACTGTCGATTGATTTTACAGTGATATCTGCACTACTCATCGACTAAAAAACACCAGATTATCCTTGTTAATTACACAACATTGATTGGTTTAAATTGTGTGCAATGCTTTTGTATTTTTCCCCTTCGATTCGGAGAAACAAATATTTTTTCTGAGTAAAGGATGGCAGAAGACACTACACTACCCAGAATCCCCAGCTATCGTTTGGACTACACCATGTGCTCTGTATGACAAACCCCGTTTTTTTCACCATTCATTCGATGGCTGTGTCACATGATCTTCAAATTTCTCCCTGCAGAAAAATAAAACATGGCCGAACTTCGTTTTATTCTAGGTGGAAAATGCCTATTTTAAAGTTAGTTTGGCCATTAAAATGCGTTTTGATGTCATTTGATGAGAGAAATATGAGTTGTTATTTCAGATTATGTGTGCAGTGGATGTACATGATCTTTAGTTTGCTAGTTATTACGAAGATTACTTCAGGAAATCGCGACGTTTTCATTGTTACCAAGGTGGTTGCTAGGGACGCTGCTATCGATATTATTTCTGTTATGTTGTGTAACTGTTTAATGGTGTTATCTTTATTGCTACCCCCTTCCCCGTCAATGTATAGTGTTGATCCACAGCCTAAACATATTAGTTTAACAAAATCCGCATCTAAAGATAGCCTACGTTATTTTCCCCCTGTGCAATTCCAGTCTCACATCTCACAACACTTCGTCATTAACCAATACCGGAAACAGACCGAAAACATTTAAAAAAAATAATAATAATACTTTATTCCGAGTGTGCTTGCTTTTCTCTTTGAAAGTCATCACATAACGGCATTGTAATACACGGTTCGGCTGCATTACATATTACATATCTGCCGTAGTTCTGTATTTATAGAGCCCTGATGAGAAGACAAACACGAGGAACTGAAAACGTGACGTGGATCATAAATATATCAGCCATTAAACAACATCTTACATTTCTTTTCACACAATACGTCTCCTTGCAGTATCAACACTAATTCGCCTCACTTTTATATTTGATCCAATTGGTAGATAGGCTGTATTTACACCATAAAGGTGCACAGCTGATATAAAGGGACACCTGGTGGTTAAAGCATGTTATTGAATTTAATTATTTTTATTATTAGATATTAATACTATCCCTATAAAGTATATTCATTACTCGTTATTCTCTACTAATAGTTCATTAAAGACTGTATGTAATGACTATTTTGCACATCCCTTTCAAGATTTCAAGATTGTCTAAGGTTTATTGACATATCATATAGGCCTAACACAACTGTGGTGTAGTTCTGCAGTGAATGAAAAACTTGAGTGGGAGGTTCCTCAATAGTGCATTACAAGACATCTATCAATATTTGTGCATACCTCCAGCAATGTTAACTATGTTGAAGCACTTATTTTAACTGATATTATACATAATGTATTATACTCTTATAAGATGTATATAGATATTTCATCTCCGGCCTTGTCAGGTATTGAACAATCAATAAATAAAGAACACAGAATTGTTGAATATAAAACACAGAATGTGTGTGATTATACTAAATGATTTTCAAATAAACACAACTGCATATTTAACTGTTACACATGCTGATGTAACGCAAATGTTCCAACTTGGGATCAATAAAGTATATCTTATCTTAAGCTGATCGATGGCTACTGCCATATTTGCAAAATGTGCCTCTGAACCTTGACAAGTGCATGTTTCAGGCTTATCAATTAATGTAATGTTATCACAGGGGTCACACACATAAGACCAGCTGTTAAATAAAGCTCTTCTGACCTTAGCTGGCATGTGGGTATATATATATTAATACTGCCCATAATGGGCACAAGCAATTTTCACCCATTTATTTATATGTTTTAAATGTGAGTGTTTCCTGTCCCCTAAACCTCCAGGGATGTACACAGTTTAATACTGGCAACTTCTTATTATGGGAAATACGAAAAGGTCTTTTAAAACTACAACTCCCAGTAGAGACGTGCCATAGAGAACATGTTGCGAAACAGAATAGCCAGCATGTGTAGTTCTGGGGACGGGGTGGGGGAGGGGGGACGCGGTGGACCCGGTCAAATCCAGTTTTGGACAGTCTACCGTGGTTCCATCCCATTTCAAGTGCTGTTCGAGTATCGGCTTAACCCTCGGAGCACACTCTCCAATCACAGAGCTTGAGGACTATCACAGGGTTTGTCAAACAGAGTGTTAGGAACCTTGACTCAATAGCTTGGACTCAAATGCACGACCCAGAGACAAAAAGGTTTTTGAAGAAAAAATAGTCTTTACTTGCAAATAAACAAAATCACTCTTTTAGAGGAATGAACAAACTGACAAAACGTAAAGCGCTCTCGTGGAGGGTAAAAGGCAAAACACTGGCTTTCATTAAACAATGGCTTAGATCTTACTTCTTGGAGCAATGAACAAGACGAACCGACAACTAACAAGGGGAGACAGGACAATATATACATGAGGTAAGTGGGCACAGGTGGAAACAATCAGGGGCGGGGAAGACACTGATGATGG
>CM070491.1:0-215000 GCA_036324585.1 Champsocephalus esox
CTCTCTTCTCCTCTCTGTCCTTCTCTCTGTTCTCCTCTCTGTCCTCCTCTCTGTCTTCCTCTCTCTTCTCTCTGTCCTCCTTTCTGTTCTCCTCTCTGTCCTCCTCTCTGTCTTCCTCTCTCTTCTCCTCTCTGTCCTCCTCTCTGTTCTCCTCTCTGTCCTCCTCTCTGTCTTCCTCTCTATTCTCCTCTCTGTCCTCCTCTCTGTCTTCCTCTCTCTTCTCCTCTCTGTCCTCCTCTCTGTCCTCCTCTCTGTCTTCCTCTCTCTTCTCCTCTCTGTCCTCCTCTCTGTTCTCCTCTCTGTCCTCCTCTCTGTCCTCCTCTCTGTTCTCCTCTCTGTCCTCCTCTGTCTTCCCCTCTCTTCTCCTCTCTGTCCTCCTCTGTTCTCCTCTCTGTCCTCCTCTCTGTCTTCCCCTCTCTTCTCCTCTACGTCCTCATCTGTTCTCCTCTCTGTCCTCCTCTCTGTCTTCCTCTCTCTTCTTCTTTCTGTCCTCCTCTATGTCTTCCTCTCTCTTCTGCTCTCTGTTCTCCTCTCTGTCCTCCTCTCGATCTTCCTCTCTCTTCTCTTCTCTGTTCACCTCTCTGTTCTCCTCTCTGTCTCCTCTCTGTCCTCCTCTCTGTCTTCCTCTCTCTTCTCCTCTCTGTTCTCCTCTGTCTTCCTCTCTCTCTTCCTCTCTGTTCTCCTCTCTGTTCTCCTCTCTGTCTTCCTCTCTGTCTTCCTCTCTGTTCTCCTCTCTGTCTTCCTCTATGTTCTCCTCTCTCTTCTCCTCTCTGTTCTCCTCTCTGTTCTCCTCTCTGTTCTCCTCTCTGTTCTCCTCTGTCTTCCTCTCTCTCTTCCTCTCTCTTCTCCTCTCTGTTCTCCTCTGTCTTCCTCTCTCTTCCTCTCTGTTCTCCTCTCTGTTCTCCTCTTTGTCTTCCTCTCTGTTCTCCTCTGTCTTCCTCTCTCTCTTCCTCTTTGTCTTCCTCTCTGTTCTCCTCTCTGTTCTCCTCTGTCTTCCTCTCTCTCTTCCTCTCTGTCTTCCTCTCTGTTCTCCTCTCTCTTCTCCTCTTTGTCTTCCTCTCTGTTCTCCTCTCTCTTCTCCTCTTTGTCTTCCTCTCTGTTCTCCTCTCTGTCTTCCTCTCTGTCTTCCTCTCTGTTCTCCTCTTTGTTCTCCTCTCTGTTCTCCTCTCTGTCTTCCTCTCTGTTCTCCTCTCTGTCTTCCTCTCTCTTCTCCTCTCTGTCTTCCTCTCTGTTCTCCTCTCTGTCTTCCTCTCTGTTCTCCTCTCTCTTCTCCTCTCCTTTCTCCTCTCTGTTCTCCTCTCTGTCTTCCTCTCTGTTCTCCTCTCTCTTCTCCTCTCTCTTCTCCCCTCTGTCTTCCTCTCTGTTCTCCTCTCTGTTCTCCTCTCTGTCTTCCTCTCTGTTCTCCTCTCTGTTCTCCTCTCTGTTCTCCTCTCTGTCTTCCTCTCTCTCTTCCTCTCTGTTCTCCTCTCTCTTCTCTCTCTTCTCCTCTCTGTCTTCCTCTCTGTTCCCCTCTCTGTTCTCCTCTCTGTCTTCCTCTCTGTTCTCCTCTGTCTTCCTCTCTCTTCCTCTCTCTTCCTCTCTCTCTTCCTCTCTCTTCTCCTCTCTGTTCTCCTCTGTCTTCCTCTCTCTCTTCCTCTCTGTTCTCCTCTCTGTCTTCCTCTCTCTCTTCCTCTCTGTTCTCCTCTCTGTTCTCCTGTCTCTCTTCCTCTCTGTTCTCCTCTCTCTCTTCCTCTCTGTTCTCCTCTCTGTTCTCCTCTCTGTCTTCCTCTCTGTTCTCCTCTCTGTTCTCCTGTCTCTCTTCCTCTCTGTTCTCCTCTCTCTCTTCCTCTCTGTTCTCCTCTCTCTGTTCCTCTCTGTCTTCCTCTCTGTTCTCCTCTCTGTCTTCCTCTCTGTTCTCCTCTTTGTCTTCCTCTCTGTCTTCCTCTCTTTTCTCCTCTCTGTTTTCCTCTCTGTTCTCCTCTCTGTCTTCCTCTCTGTTCTCCTCTTTGTCTTCCTCTCTGTTCTCCTCTCTGTTCTCCTCTCTGTTCTCCTCTCCTTTCTCCTCTCTGTCTTCCTCTCTGTTCTCCTCTCTGTCTTCCTCTCTGTTCTCCTCTCTGTTGTCCTCTCTCTCTTCCTCTCTGTTATCCTCTCTGTTCTCCTCTCTGTTCTCCTCTCTGTTCTCCTCTCTCTCTTCCTCTCTCTCTTCCTCTCTGTTCTCCTCTCTGTCTTCCTCTCTGTCTTCCTCTCTGTTCTCCTCTCTGTTCTCCTCTCTCTCTTCCTCTCCCTCTTCCTCTCTATTCTCCTCTCTGTCTTCCTCTCTGTCTTCCTCTCTGTTCTCCTCTCTGTTCTCCTCTCTGTCTTCCTCTCTGTTCTCCTCTCTGTTTTCCTCTCTGTCTTCCTCTCTGTTCTCCTCTCTGTCTTCCTCTCTGTTCTCCTCTCTGTTCTCCTCTCTGTTCTCCTCTCTGTCTTCCTCTCTGTTCTCCTCTCTGTTCTCCTCTCTGTCTTCCTCTCTGTCTTCCTCTCTGTCTTCCTCTCTGTTCTCCTCTCTGTTCTCCTCTCTGTCTTCCGCTCTGTCTTCCTCTCTGTCCTCCTCTCTGTTCTCCTCTCTCTCTTCCTCTCTCTCTTCCTCTCTGTTCTACTCTCTGTTCTCCTCTCTGTCCTCCTCTCTGTTCTCCTCTCTGTTCTCCTCTCTGTTCTCCTCTCTCTTCCTCTCTTCTCCTCTCTGTTCTCCTCTCTCTCTTCCTCTCTGTCTTCTCTGTTCTCCCCTCTGTTCTCCTCTCTGTCTTCCTCTCTGTTCTCCTCTCTGTTCTCCTCTCTGTGTTCCTCTCTGTGTTCCTCTCTGTCTTCCTCTCTGTCTTCCTCTCTGTCTTCTTCTCTGTCCTCCTCTCTGTTCTCCTCTCTGTTCTCCTCTCTCTTCCTCTCTCTTCTCCTCTCTGTTCTCCTCTCTCTCTTCCTCTCTGTCCTCCTCTCTGTCCTCCTCTCTGTTCTCCTCTGTCTTCCTCTCTGTCTTCCTCTCTGTCTTCCTCTCTGTTCTCCTCTCTCTTCCTCTCTCTTCTCCTCTCTGTTCTCCTCTCTCTCTTCCTCTCTGTTCTCCTCTCTCTTCTCCTCTCTGTTCTCCTCTCTGTTCTCCTCTCTGTTCTCCTCTCTCTCTTCCTCTCTGTCCTCCTCTCTGTTCTCCTCTCTCTCTTCCTCTCTGTTCTCCTCTCTGTTCTCCTTTCTCTTCTCCTCTCCTTTCTCCTCTCTGTTCTCCTCTCTGTTCTCCTCTCTGTCTTCCTCTCTGTTCTCCTCTATCTTCTCCTCTCCTTTCTCCTCTCTGTTCTCCTCTCTGTTCTCCTCTCTCTTCTCCTCTCCTTTCTCCTCTCTGTTCTCCTCTCTGTCTTCCTCTCTATTCTCCTCTCTATTCTCCTCTCTGTCCTCCTCTCTGTCTTCCTCTCTGTTCTCCTCTCTGTCTTCCTCTCTGTCTTCCTCTCTGTTCTCCTCTCTGTTCTCCTCTCTGTCTTCCTCTCTGTTCTCCTCTCTGTCTTCCTCTCTGTTCTGTTCTCCTCTCCTTTCTCCTCTCTCTCTTCCTCTCTATTCTCCTCTCTATCTTCCTCTCTGTCTTCCTCTCTGTTCTCCTCTCTCTTCTCCTCTTTGTCTTCCTCTCTGTTCTCCTGTCTGTCTTCCTCTCTCTTCTCCTCTTTGTCTTCCTCTCTGTTCTCATCTCTGTCTTCCTCTCTGTTCTTCTCTCTCTTCTCCTCTTTGTCTTCCTCTCTGTTCTCCTCTCTGTCTTCCTCTCTCTTCTCCTCTTTGTCTTCCTCTCTGTTCTCCTCTCTGTCTTCCTCTCTGTCTTCCTCTCTCTTCTCCTCTCTGTCTTCCTCTCTCTTCTCCTCTCTGTTCTCCTCTCTGTTCTCCTCTCTGTCTTCCTCTCTGTTCTCCTCTCTGTCTTCCTCTCTGTTCTCCTCTCCTTTCTCCTCTCCTTTCTCCTCTCTGTTCTCCTCTCTGTCTTCCTCTCTGTTCTCCTCTCTCTTCTCCTCTCCTTTCTCCTCTCTGTTCTCCTCTCTGTTCTCCTCTCTGTTCTCCTCTCTGTTCTCCTCTCTGTCTTCCTCTCTGTCTTCCTCTCTATTCTCCTCTCTCTCTTCCTCTCTGTCTTCCTCTCTCTTCTCCTCTTTGTCTTCCTCTCTGTTCTCCTGTCTGTCTTCCTCTCTCTTCTCCTCTTTGTCTTCCTCTCTGTTCTCATCTCTGTCTTCCTCTCTGTTCTCCTCTCTCTTCTCCTCTTTGTCTTCCTCTCTGTTCTCCTCTCTGTCTTCCTCTCTCTTCTCCTCTTTGTCTTCCTCTCTGTTCTCCTCTCTGTCTTCCTCTCTGTCTTCCTCTCTCTTCTCCTCTCTGTTCTCCTCTCTGTCTTCCGCTCTGTCTTCCTCTCTGTCCTCCTCTCTGTTCTCCTCTCTCTCTTCCTCTCTCTCTTCCTCTCTGTTCTACTCTCTGTTCTCCTCTCTGTCCTCCTCTCTGTTCTCCTCTCTGTTCTCCTCTCTGTTCTCCTCTCTCTTCCTCTCTTCTCCTCTCTGTTCTCCTCTCTCTCTTCCTCTCTGTCTTCTCTGTTCTCCCCTCTGTTCTCCTCTCTGTCTTCCTCTCTGTTCTCCTCTCTGTTCTTCTCTCTGTGTTCCTCTCTGTGTTCCTCTCTGTCTTCCTCTCTGTCTTCCTCTCTGTCTTCTTCTCTGTCCTCCTCTCTGTTCTCCTCTCTGTTCTCCTCTCTCTCTTCCTCTCTCTTCTCCTCTCTGTTCTCCTCTCTCTCTTCCTCTCTGTCCTCCTCTCTGTCCTCCTCTCTGTTCTCCTCTGTCTTCCTCTCTGTCTTCCTCTCTGTCTTCCTCTCTGTTCTCCTCTCTCTTCCTCTCTCTTCTCCTCTCTGTTCTCCTCTCTCTCTTCCTCTCTGTTCTCCTCTCTCTTCTCCTCTCTGTTCTCCTCTCTGTTCTCCTCTCTGTTCTCCTCTCTCTCTTCCTCTCTGTCCTCCTCTCTGTTCTCCTCTCTCTCTTCCTCTCTGTTCTCCTCTCTGTTCTCCTTTCTCTTCTCCTCTCCTTTCTCCTCTCTGTTCTCCTCTCTGTTCTCCTCTCTGTCTTCCTCTCTGTTCTCCTCTATCTTCTCCTCTCCTTTCTCCTCTCTGTTCTCCTCTCTGTTCTCCTCTCTCTTCTCCTCTCCTTTCTCCTCTCTGTTCTCCTCTCTGTCTTCCTCTCTATTCTCCTCTCTATTCTCCTCTCTGTCCTCCTCTCTGTCTTCCTCTCTGTTCTCCTCTCTGTCTTCCTCTCTGTCTTCCTCTCTGTTCTCCTCTCTGTTCTCCTCTCTGTCTTCCTCTCTGTTCTCCTCTCTGTCTTCCTCTCTGTTCTGTTCTCCTCTCCTTTCTCCTCTCTCTCTTCCTCTCTATTCTCCTCTCTATCTTCCTCTCTGTCTTCCTCTCTGTTCTCCTCTCTCTTCTCCTCTTTGTCTTCCTCTCTGTTCTCCTGTCTGTCTTCCTCTCTCTTCTCCTCTTTGTCTTCCTCTCTGTTCTCATCTCTGTCTTCCTCTCTGTTCTTCTCTCTCTTCTCCTCTTTGTCTTCCTCTCTGTTCTCCTCTCTGTCTTCCTCTCTCTTCTCCTCTTTGTCTTCCTCTCTGTTCTCCTCTCTGTCTTCCTCTCTGTCTTCCTCTCTCTTCTCCTCTCTGTCTTCCTCTCTCTTCTCCTCTCTGTTCTCCTCTCTGTTCTCCTCTCTGTCTTCCTCTCTGTTCTCCTCTCTGTCTTCCTCTCTGTTCTCCTCTCCTTTCTCCTCTCCTTTCTCCTCTCTGTTCTCCTCTCTGTCTTCCTCTCTGTTCTCCTCTCTGTTCTCCTCTCTCTTCTCCTCTCCTTTCTCCTCTCTGTTCTCCTCTCTGTTCTCCTCTCTGTTCTCCTCTCTGTCTTCCTCTCTGTCTTCCTCTCTATTCTCCTCTCTCTCTTCCTCTCTGTCTTCCTCTCTCTTCTCCTCTTTGTCTTCCTCTCTGTTCTCCTGTCTGTCTTCCTCTCTCTTCTCCTCTTTGTCTTCCTCTCTGTTCTCATCTCTGTCTTCCTCTCTGTTCTCCTCTCTCTTCTCCTCTTTGTCTTCCTCTCTGTTCTCCTCTCTGTCTTCCTCTCTCTTCTCCTCTTTGTCTTCCTCTCTGTTCTCCTCTCTGTCTTCCTCTCTGTCTTCCTCTCTCTTCTCCTCTCTGTTCTCCTCTCTGTTCTCCTCTCTGTCTTCCTCTCTGTTCTCCTCTCTGTCTTCCTCTCTGTTCTCCTCTCCTTTCTCCTCTCTGTTCTCCTCTCTGTTCTCCTCTCTCTTCTCCTCTCTGTTCTCCTCTCTCTTCTCCTCTCTCTTCTCCTCTCTCTTCTCCTCTCTCTTCTCCTCTCTGTTCTCCTCTCTGTTCTCCTCTCTGTCTTCCTCTCTGTCTTCCTCTCTCTTCTCCTCTCTCTTCTCCTCTCCTTTCTCCTCTCTGTTCTCCTCTCTGTCTTCCTCTCTGTCTTCCTCTCTCTTCTCCTCTCTCTTCTCCTCTCTGTTCTCCTCTCTGTTCTCCTCTCTGTCTTCCTCTCTGTTCTCCTCTCTGTTCTCCTCTCTGTTCTCCTCTCTGTTCTCCTCTCTGTTCTCCTCTCTGTCTTCCTCTCTGTTCTCCTCTCTATTCTCCTCTCTGTCCTCCTCTCTGTCTTCCTCTCTGTTCTCCTCTCTGTCTTCCTCTCTGTCTTCCTCTCTGTTCTCCTCTCCCTCTTCCTCTCTGTCCTCCTCTCTGTCTTCCTCTCTGTCTTCCCCTCTGTCTTCCTCTCTGTTCTCCTCTCTCTCTCTTCCTCTCTATTCTCCTCTCTGTTCTCCTCTCTCTTCCTCTCTGTCTTCCTCTCTGTTCTCCTCTCTCTTCTCCTCTTTGTCTTCCTCTCTGTTCTCCTCTCTGTTCTCCTCTCTGTCTTCCTCTCTCTTCTCCTATTTGTCTTCCTCTCTGTTCTCATCTCTGTCTTCCTCTCTGTTCTCCTCTCTCTTCTCCTCTCTGTCTTCCTCTCTCTTCTCCTCTCTGTTCTCCTCTCTGTTCTCCTCTCTGTCTTCCTCTCTCTTCTCCTCTCTGTCTTCCTCTCTGTTCTCCTCTCTGTTCTCCTCTCTGTCTTCCTCTCTGTTCTCCTCTCTGTCTTCCTCTCTGTTCTCCTCTCCTCTCCTTTCTCCTCTCTGTTCTCCACTCTGTCTTCCTCTCTGTTCTCCTCTCTGTTCTCCTCTCTCTTCTCCTCTCCTTTCTCCTCTCTGTTCTCCTCTCTGTCCTCCTCTCTGTCTTCCTCTCTGTTCTCATCTCTGTCTTCCTCTCTGTCTTCCTCTCTGTTCTCCTCTCTGTTCTCCTCTCTGTTCTCCTCTCTGTTCTCCTCTCTGTTCTCCTCTCTGTCTTCTTCTCTGTCTTCCTCTCTGTTCTCCTCTCTGTTCTCCTCTGTCTTCCTCTCTCCCTTCCTCTCTCTTCTCCTCTCTGTTCTCCTCTGTCTTCCTCTCTCTCTTCCTCTCTGTTCTCCTCTCTGTTCTCCTCTGTCTTCCTCTCTGTCTTCCTCTCTGTTCTCCTCTCTGTTCTCCTCTCTGTTCTCCTCTTTGTTCTCCTCTCTGTTCTCCTCTCTGTTCTCCTCTCTGTCTTCCTCTCTGTCTTCCTCTCTGTTCTCCTCTCTGTCGTCCTCTCTCTCTTCTCCTCTCTCTTCTCCTCTCTGTCTTCCTCTCTGTTCTCCTCTCTCTTCTCCTCTCCTTTCTCCTCTCCTTTCTCCTCTCTGTTCTCACTCTGTCTTCCTCTCCTTTCTCCTCTCTGTTCTCCTCTCTGTTCTCCTCTCTCTTCTCCTCTCCTTTCTCCTCTCTGTTCTCCTCTCTGTCTTCCTCTCTGTTCTCCTCTCTGTTCTCCTCTCTGTTCTCCTCTCTGTCCTCCTCTCTGTTCTCCTCTCTCTTCCTCTCTGTTCTCCTCTCTGTTCTCCTCTCTGTCCTCCTCTCTGTCTTCCTCTCTGTCTTCCTCTCTGTTCTCCTCTCTCTTCTCCTCTCTCTTCTCCTCTCTCTTCTCCTCTCCTTTCTCCTCTCTGTTCTCCTCTCTGTTCTCCTCTCTGTTCTCCTCTCTCTTCTCCTCTCCTTTCTCCTCTGTTCTCCTCTCTCTTCCTCTCTCTTCCTCTCTGTTCTCCTCTCTGTTCTCCTCTCTGTTCTCCTCTCTGTTCTCCTCTCTGTTCTCCTCTCTGTCTTCCTCTCTCTTCTCCTCTCTCTTCTCCTCTGTTCTCCTCTCTGTCCTCCTCTCTGTCTTCCTCTCTGTTCTCCTCTCTGTTCTCCTCTCTCTTCTCCTCTCTCTTCTCCTCTCCTTTCTCCTCTCCTTTCTCCTCTCTGTTCTCCTCTCTGTTCTCCTCTCTCTTCTCCTCTCCTTTCTCCTCTGTTCTCCTCTCTCTTCCTCTCTCTTCCTCTCTGTTCTCCTCTCTGTTCTCCTCTCTGTTCTCCTCTCTGTTCTCCTCTCTGTTCTCCTCTCTCTTCTCCTCTCTCTTCTCCTCTCTGTTCTCCTCTCTGTTCTCCTCTCTGTCTTCCTCTCTCTCTTCCTCTCTGTTCTCCTCTCTGTTCTCCTCTCTGTCTTCCTCTCTGTTCTCCTCTCTGTTCTCCTCTCTGTCTTCCTCTCTGTTCTCCTCTCTGTTCTCCTCTCTCTTCTCCTCTCCTCTCTGTTCTCCTCTCTGTCTTCCTCTCTGTTCTCCTCTCTGTTCTCCTCTGTCTTCCTCTCTCTCTTCCTCTCTGTTCTCCTCTCTGTTCTCCTCTCTGTCTTCCTCTCTGTCTTCCTCTCTGTTCTCCTCTCTGTTCTCCTCTCTGTCTTCCTCTCTGTCTTCCTCTCTGTTCTCCTCTCTGTCTTCGTCTCTCTTCTCCTCTCTCTTCTCCTCTCTGTTCTCCTCTCTGTCTTCCTCTCTGTTCTCATCTCTGTCTTCCTCTCTGTTCTCCTCTCTGTTCTCCTCTCTGTCTTCCTCTCTGTTCTCCTCTCTGTTTTCCTCTCTTCTCCTCTCCTTTCTCCTCTCTGTTCTCCTCTCTGTTCTCCTCTCTGTCTTCCTCTCTGTTCTCCTCTTTCGTCTCCTCTCCTTTCTCCTCTCTGTCTTCCTCTCTGTTCCCCTCTCTGTTCTCCTCTCTGTCTTCCTCTCTCTTCTCCTCTCTGTTCTCCTCTCTGTCTTCCTCTCTCTTCTCCTCTCTGTTCTCCTCTCTGTTCTCCTCTCTGTTATCCTCTCTGTTCTCCTCTCTGTTCTCCTCACTGTCCTCCTCTCTGTCTTCCTCTCTGTCTTCCTCTCTGTTCTCCTCTCTGTTCTCCTCTCTGTCTTCCTCTCTGTTCTCCTCTCTCTCTTCCTCTCTGTTCTCCTCTCTCTCTTCCTCTCTGTCTTCCTCTCTGTTCTCCTCTCTGTTCTCCTCTCTCTTCTACTCTCTGTCTTCCTCTCTGTCTTCCTCTCTGTCTTCCTCTCTGTTCTCCTCTCTGTTCTCCTCTCTGTTCTCCTCTCTGTCTTCCTCTCTGTCCTCCTCTCTGTTCTCCTCTCTGTCTTCTCTCTCTCTTCCTCTCTGTTCTCCTCTCTCTTCTCCTCTCTGTTCTCCTCTCTGTTCTCCTCTCTCTCTTCCTCCCTGTCCTCCTCTCTGTTCTCCTCTCTGTTCTCCTCTCTGTTCTCCTCTCTGTCTTCCTCTCTGTTCTCCTCTCTCTTCCTCTCTGTCTTCCTCTCTGTTCTCCTCTCTCTTCTCCTCTCTGTTCTCCTCTCTGTTCTCCTCTCTCTCTTCCTCTCTGTCCTCCTCTCTGTTCTCCTCTCTGTTCTCCTCTCTCTCTTCCTCTCTCTTCTCCTCTCTGTTCTCCTCTCTCTTCTCCTCTCTCTTCCTCTCTGTTCTCCTCTCTGTCTTCCTCTCTGTTCTCCTCTCTGTTCTCCTCTTTGTTCTCCTCTCTCTTCTCCTCTCTGTTCTCCTCTCTGTCTTCCTCTCTGTCTTCCTCTCTGTTCTCCTCTCTGTCGTCCTCTCTCTCTTCTCCTCTCTCTTCTCCTCTCTGTCTTCCTCTCTGTTCTCCTCTCTCTTCTCCTCTCCTTTCTCCTTTCCTTTCTCCTCTCTGTTCTCACTCTGTCTTCCTCTCCTTTCTCCTCTCTGTTCTCCTCTCTGTTCTCCTCTCTCTTCTCCTCTCCTTTCTCCTCTCTGTTCTCCTCTCTGTCTTCCTCTCTGTTCTCCTCTCTGTTCTCCTCTCTGTTCTCCTCTCTGTCCTCCTCTCTGTTCTCCTCTCTCTCTTCCTCTCTGTTCTCCTCTCTGTTCTCCTCTCTGTCCTCCTCTCTGTCTTCCTCTCTGTCTTCCTCTCTGTCTTCCTCTCTCTTCTCCTCTCTCTTCTCCTCTCTGTTCTCCTCTCTGTTCTCCTCTCTGTCCTCCTCTCTGTTCTCCTCTCTCTTCTCCTCTCTGTTCTCCTCTCTGTTCTCCTCTCTGTCTTCCTCTCTCTTCTCCTCTCTCTTCTCCTCTGTTCTCCTCTCTGTCCTCCTCTCTGTCTTCCTCTCTGTTCTCCTCTCTGTTCTCCTCTCTCTTCTCCTCTCTCTTCTCCTCTCCTTTCTCCTCTCTGTTCTCCTCTCTGTTCTCCTCTCTGTTCTCCTCTCTCTTCTCCTCTCCTTTCTCCTCTGTTCTCCTCTCTCTTCCTCTCTCTTCCTCTCTGTTCTCCTCTCTGTTCTCCTCTCTGTTCTCCTCTCTGTTCTCCTCTCTGTTCTCCTCTCTGTCTTCCTCTCTGTTCTCCTCTCTGTTCTCCTCTCTGTCTTCCTCTCTGTTCTCCTCTCTGTTCTCCTCTCTGTTCTCCTCTCTGTTCTCCTCTCTGTTCTCCTCTCTGTTCTCCTCTCTCTTCTCCTCTCCTCTCTGTTCTCCTCTCTGTCTTCCTCTCTGTTCTCCTCTCTGTTCTCCTCTCTGTTCTCCTCTCTCTTCCTCTCTCTCTTCCTCTCTGTTCTCCTCTCTGTTCTCCTCTCTGTCTTCCTCTCTGTCTTCCTCTCTGTTCTCCTCTCTGTTCTCCTCTCTGTCTTCCTCTCTGTCTTCCTCTCTGTTCTCCTCTCTGTCTTCGTCTCTCTTCTCCTCTCTCTTCTCCTCTCTGTTCTCCTCTCTGTCTTCCTCTCTGTTCTCATCTCTGTCTTCCTCTCTGTTCTCCTCTCTGTTCTCCTCTCTCTTCTCCTCTCCTTTCTCCTTTCCTTTCTCCTCTCTGTTCTCACTCTGTCTTCCTCTCCTTTCTCCTCTCTGTTCTCCTCTCTGTTCTCCTCTCTCTTCTCCTCTCCTTTCTCCTCTCTGTTCTCCTCTCTGTCTTCCTCTCTGTTCTCCTCTCTGTTCTCCTCTCTGTTCTCCTCTCTGTCCTCCTCTCTGTTCTCCTCTCTCTCTTCCTCTCTGTTCTCCTCTCTGTTCTCCTCTCTGTCCTCCTCTCTGTCTTCCTCTCTGTCTTCCTCTCTGTTCTCCTCTCTCTTCTCCTCTCTGTTCTCCTCTCTCTTCTCCTCTCTCTTCTCCTCTCTGTTCTCCTCTCTGTTCTCCTCTCTGTCCTCCTCTCTGTTCTCCTCTCTCTTCTCCTCTCTGTTCTCCTCTCTGTTCTCCTCTCTGTCTTCCTCTCTCTTCTCCTCTCTCTTCTCCTCTGTTCTCCTCTCTGTCCTCCTCTCTGTCTTCCTCTCTGTTCTCCTCTCTGTTCTCCTCTCTCTTCTCCTCTCTCTTCTCCTCTCCTTTCTCCTCTCTGTTCTCCTCTCTGTTCTCCTCTCTGTTCTCCTCTCTCTTCTCCTCTCCTTTCTCCTCTGTTCTCCTCTCTCTTCCTCTCTCTTCCTCTCTGTTCTCCTCTCTGTTCTCCTCTCTGTTCTCCTCTCTGTTCTCCTCTCTGTTCTCCTCTCTGTTCTCCTCTCTGTCTTCCTCTCTGTTCTCCTCTCTGTTCTCCTCTCTGTTCTCCTCTCCTCTCTGTTCTCCTCTCTGTCTTCCTCTCTGTTCTCCTCTCTGTTCTCCTCTCTGTTCTCCTCTCTGTTCTCCTCTCTCTTCCTCTCTCTCTTCCTCTCTGTTCTCCTCTCTGTTCTCCTCTCTGTCTTCCTCTCTGTCTTCCTCTCTGTTCTCCTCTCTGTTCTCCTCTCTGTCTTCCTCTCTGTCTTCCTCTCTGTTCTCCTCTCTGTCTTCGTCTCTCTTCTCCTCTCTCTTCTCCTCTCTGTTCTCCTCTCTGTCTTCCTCTCTGTTCTCATCTCTGTCTTCCTCTCTGTTCTCCTCTCTGTTCTCCTCTCTGTTCTCCTCTCTGTCTTCCTCTCTGTTCTCCTCTCTGTTTTCCTCTCTTCTCCTCTCCTTTCTCCTCTCTGTTCTCCTCTCTGTTCTCCTCTCTGTCTTCCTCTCTGTTCTCCTCTCTGTTCTCCTCTCTCTTCTCCTCTCTGTTCTCCTCTCTCTTCTCCTCTCTCTTCTCCTCTCTGTTCTCCTCTCTGTCCTCCTCTCTGTTCTCCTCTCTCTTCTCCTCTCTGTTCTCCTCTCTGTTCTCCTCTCTGTTCTCCTCTCTGTCTTCCTCTC
This sequence comes from Champsocephalus esox, assembly GCA_036324585.1. Taxonomy (NCBI): domain Eukaryota; kingdom Metazoa; phylum Chordata; class Actinopteri; order Perciformes; family Channichthyidae; genus Champsocephalus; species Champsocephalus esox. The sequence goes on from CM070491.1 coordinate 12,441, forward strand.
TCTTCTCCTCTCTCTTCTCCTCTGTTCTCCTCTCTGTCCTCCTCTCTGTCTTCCTCTCTGTTCTCCTCTCTGTTCTCCTCTCTCTTCTCCTCTCTCTTCTCCTCTCCTTTCTCCTCTCTGTTCTCCTCTCTGTTCTCCTCTCTGTTCTCCTCTCTCTTCTCCTCTCCTTTCTCCTCTGTTCTCCTCTCTCTTCCTCTCTCTTCCTCTCTGTTCTCCTCTCTGTTCTCCTCTCTGTTCTCCTCTCTCTTCTCCTCTCTCTTCTCCTCTCTGTTCTCCTCTCTGTTCTCCTCTCTCTCTTCCTCTCTGTTCTCCTCTCTGTTCTCCTCTCTGTTCTCCTCTCTGTCTTCCTCTCTGTTCTCCTCTCTGTCTTCCTCTCTGTTCTCCTCTCTGTTCTCCTCTCTCTTCTCCTCTCCTCTCTGTTCTCCTCTCTGTCTTCCTCTCTGTTCTCCTCTCTGTTCTCCTCTCTGTTCTCCTCTCTCTTCTCTCTCTCTTCCTCTCTGTTCTCCTCTCTGTTCTCCTCTCTGTCTTCCTCTCTGTCTTCCTCTCTGTTCTCCTCTCTGTTCTCCTCTCTGTCTTCCTCTCTGTTCTCCTCTCTGTCTTCGTCTCTCTTCTCCTCTCTCTTCTCCTCTCTGTTCTCCTCTCTGTCTTCCTCTCTGTTCTCATCTCTGTCTTCCTCTCTGTTCTCCTCTCTGTTCTCCTCTCTGTCTTCCTCTCTGTTCTCCTCTCTGTTTTCCTCTCTTCTCCTCTCCTTTCTCCTCTCTGTTCTCCTCTTTGTTCTCCTCTCTGTTCTCCTCTTTCGTCTCCTCTCCTTTCTCCTCTCTGTCTTCCTCTCTGTTCCCCTCTCTGTTCTCCTCTCTGTCTTCCTCTCTCTTCTCCTCTCTGTTCTCCTCTCTGTTCTCCTCTCTGTTCTCCTCTCTGTTCTCCTCTCTGTTCTCCTCTCTGTTCTCCTCACTGTCCTCCTCTCTGTCTTCCTCTCTGTTCTCCTCTCTGTTCTCCTCTCTGTCTTCCTCTCTGTTCTCCTCTCTGTTCTCCTCTCTGTTCTCCTCTCTGTCTTCCTCTCTCTTCTCCTCTCTCTTCTCCTCTGTTCTCCTCTCTGTCCTCCTCTCTGTCTTCCTCTCTGTTCTCCTCTCTGTTCTCCTCTCTCTTCTCCTCTCCTTTCTCCTCTCTGTTCTCCTCTCTGTTCTCCTCTCTGTTCTCCTCTCCTTTCTCCTCTGTTCTCCTCTCTCTTCCTCTCTCTTCCTCTCTGTTCTCCTCTCTGTTCTCCTCTCTGTTCTCCTCTCTGTTCTCCTCTCTCTTCTCCTCTCTGTTCTCCTCTCTGTTCTCCTCTCTGTCTTCCTCTCTCTCTTCCTCTCTGTTCTCCTCTCTGTTCTCCTCTCTGTCTTCCTCTCTGTTCTCCTCTCTGTCTTCCTCTCTGTTCTCCTCTCTGTTCTCCTCTCTCTTCTCCTCTCTTCTCTGTTCTCCTCTCTGTCTTCCTCTCTGTTCTCCTCTCTGTTGTCCTCTCTGTTCTCCTCTCTCTTCCTCTCTCTCTTCCTCTCTGTTCTCCTCTCTGTTCTCCTCTCTGTCTTCCTCTCTGTCTTCCTCTCTGTTCTCCTCTCTGTTCTCCTCTGTCTTCCTCTCTGTCTTCCTCTCTGTTCTCCTCTCTGTCTTCGTCTCTCTTCTCCTCTCTCTTCTCCTCTCTGTTCTCCTCTCTGTCTTCCTCTCTGTTCTCATCTCTGTCTTCCTCTCTGTTCTCCTCTCTGTTCTCCTCTCTGTCTTCCTCTCTGTTCTCCTCTCTGTTTTCCTCTCTTCTCCTCTCCTTTCTCCTCTCTGTTCTCCTCTTTGTTCTCCTCTCTGTTCTCCTCTTTCGTCTCCTCTCCTTTCTCCTCTCTGTCTTCCTCTCTGTTCCCCTCTCTGTTCTCCTCTCTGTCTTCCTCTCTCTTCTCCTCTCTGTTCTCCTCTCTGTTCTCCTCTCTGTTCTCCTCTCTGTTCTCCTCACTGTCCTCCTCTCTGTCTTCCTCTCTGTCTTCCTCTCTGTTCTCCTCTCTGTTCTCCTCTCTGTCTTCCTCTCTGTTCTCCTCTCTCTCTTCCTCTCTGTTCTCCTCTCTCTCTTCCTCTCTGTCTTCCTCTCTGTTCTCCTCTCTGTTCTCCTCTCTCTTCTACTCTCTGTCTTCCTCTCTGTCTTCCTCTCTGTCTTCCTCTCTGTTCTCCTCTCTGTTCTCCTCTCTGTCTTCCTCTCTGTCCTCCTCTCTGTTCTCCTCTCTGTCTTCTCTCTCTCTTCCTCTCTGTTCTCCTCTCTGTTCTCCTCTCTGTTCTCCTCTCTGTTCTCCTCTCTCTCTTCCTCCCTGTTCTCCTCTCTGTTCTCCTCTCTGTTCTCCTCTCTGTCTTCCTCTCTGTTCTCCTCTCTCTTCCTCTCTGTCTTCCTCTCTGTTCTCCTCTCTCTTCTCCTCTCTGTTCTCCTCTCTGTTCTCCTCTCTCTCTTCCTCTCTGTTCTCCTCTCTGTCTTCCTCTCTGTTCTCCTCTCTGTCTTCCTCTCTGTTCTCCTCTCTCTTCTTCTCTCTCTTCCTCCTCTCTGTTCTCCTCTCTGTCTTCCTCTCTGTTCTCCTCTCTGTCTTCCTCTCTGTTCTCCTCTCTCTTCTCCTCTATGTTCTCCTCTCTCTCTTCCTCTCTGTTCTCCTCTCTGTCTTCCTCTCTCTTCTCCTCTCTGTTCTCCACTCTGTCCTCCACTCTGTCTTCCTCTCTGTTCTCATCTCTCTTCTCCTCTCTCTTCTCCTCTCTGTTCTCCTCTCTCTTCTCCTCTCTGTTCTCCTCACTGTTCTCCTCTCTGTCCTCCTCTCTGTCTCTCCTCTCTCTTCTCCTCTCTCTTCTCCTCTCTGTTCTCCTCTCTGTTCTCCTCTCTGTCTTCCTCTCTCTTCTCCTCTCTCTTCTCCTCTGTTCTCCTCTCTGTCTTCCTCTCTGTTCTCCTCTCTGTTCTCCTCTCTGTTCTCCTCTCTGTTCTCCTCTCTGTTCTCCTCTCTCTTCTCCTCTCTCTTCTCCTCTCTTTCTCCTCTCTTCTCCTCTCTGTTCTCCTCTCTGTTCTCCTCTCTCTTCTCCTCTCCTTCTCCTCTCTGTCTTCCTCTCTCTTCCTCTCTGTTCTCCTCTCTGTTCTCCTCTCTGTTCTCCTCTCTGTTCTCCTCTCTGTTCTCCTCTCTCTTCTCCTCTCTGTCTTCCTCTCTGTTCTCCTCTCTGTCTTCCTCTCTGTTCTCCTCTCTGTCTTCCTCTCTCTTCTCCTCTCTCTTCTCCTCTCTGTTCTCCTCTCCTCTCTGTTCTCCCCTCTGTCTTCCTCTCTGTTCTCCTCTCTGTTCTCCTCTCTGTCTTCCTCTCTGTTCTCCTCTCTGTCTTCCTCTCTGTTCTCCTCTCTGTTCTCCTCTCTGTTCTCCTCTCTGTTCTCCTCTCCTCTCTGTTCTCCCTCTGTCTTCCTCTCTGTTCTCCTCTCTGTTCTCCTCTCTGTCTTCCTCTCTGTTCTCCTCTCTGTCTTCCTCTCTGTTCTCCTCTCTGTTCTCCTCTCTGTCTTCCTCTCTCTTCTCCTCTCTCTTCTCCTCTCTGTTCTCCTCTGTCTTCCTCTCTCTCTTCCTCTCTGTTCTCCTCTCTCTTCTCCTCTCTGTCTTCCTCTCTGTTCTCTTCTCTGTTCTCCTCTCTGTTCTCCTCTCTGTCTTCCTCTCTGTTCTCCTCTCTGTTCTCCTCTCTGTTCTCCTCTCCTCTCTGTTCTCCCTCTCTGTCTTCCTCTCTGTTCTCCTCTCTGTTCTCCTCTGTCTTCCTCTCTCTCTTCCTCTCTGTTCTCCTCTCTGTCTTCCTCTCTGTTCTCCTCTTTGTCTCCTCTCTTTCTCCTCTCTGTCTTCCTCTCTCTTCTCCTCTCTGTTCCCTCTCTGTTCTCCTCTCTGTCTTCCTCTCTCTTCTCCTCTCTGTTCTCCTCTCTGTTCTCCTCTGTCTTCCTCTCTGTTCTCCTCTCTGTTCTCCTCTCTGTTCTCCTCTCTGTTATCCTCTCTGTTCTCCTCTCTGTTCTCCTCACTGTCTCCTCTCTGTCTTCCTCTCTGTCTTCCTCTCTCTTCTCCTCTCTGTTCTCCCTCTCTGTTCTCCTCTCTGTCTTCCTCTCTCTTCTCCTCTCTGTTCTCCTCTCTGTCTTCCTCTCTCTTCTCCTCTCTGTTCTCCTCTCTGTTCTCCTCTCTGTTATCCTCTCTGTTCTCCTCTCTGTTCTCCTCACTGTCCTCCTCTCTGTCTTCCTCTCTGTTCTCCTCTCTGTTCTCCTCTCTGTCTTCCTCTCTGTTCTCCTCTCTCTCTTCCTCTCTGTTCTCCTCTCTCTCTTCCTCTCTGTTCTCCTCTCCTTCTCCTCTCTCTTCTCTCTCTGTCTTCCTCTCTGTCTTCCTCTCTGTCTTCCTATCTGTTCTCCTCTCTGTTCTCCTCTCTGTTCTCCTCTCTGTCTTCCTCTCTGTCTCCTCTCTGTTCTCCTCTCTGTCTTCTCTCTCTCTTCCTCTCTGTTCTCCTCTCTCTTCTCCTCTCTGTTCTCCTCTCTGTTCTCCTCTCTGTTCTCCTCTCTCTCTTCCTCCCTGTCTCCTCTCTGTTCTCCTCTCTGTTCTCCTCTCTGTTCTCCTCTCTGTCTTCCTCTCTGTTCTCCTCTCTCTTCCTCTCTGTCTTCCTCTCTGTTCTCCTCTCTCTTCTCCTCTCTGTTCTCCTCTCTGTTCTCCTCTCTCTCTTCCTCTCTGTCCTCCTCTCTGTCTCCTCTCTGTTCTCCTCTCTGTTCTCCTCTCTCTCTTCCTCTCTCTTCTCCTCTCTTTCTCCTCTCTGTTCTCCTCTCTCTTCTCCTCTCTCTTCCTCTCTGTTCTCCTCTCTGTCTTCCTCTCTGTTCTCCTCTCTGTCTTCCTCTCTGTTCTCCTCTCTCTTCTCCTCTCTCTTCTCCTCTCCTTTCTCCTCTCTCTTCTCCTCTCTGTCTTCCTCTCTGTTCTCCTCTCTGTCTTCCTCTCTGTTCTCCTCTCTGTCTTCCTCTCTGTTCTCCTCTCTCTTCTCCTCTCTGTTCTCCTCTCTCTCTTCCTCTCTGTTGTCCTCTCTGTCTTCCTCTCTCTTCTCCTCTCTGTTCTCCTCTCTGTCTCCTCTCTGTCTTCCTCTCTCTTCTCCTCTCTGTTCTCCTCTCTGTTCTCCTCTCTGTCTCCTCTCTGTCTTCCTCTCTGTTCTCCTCTCTCTTCTCTCTCTCTCTCTTCTCCTCTCTGTTCTCCTCTCTGTTCTCCTCTCTGTCTCCTCTCTCTTCTCCTCTCTGTTCTCCTCTCTGTCTTCCTCTCTCTTCTCCTCTCTCTTCTCCTCTGTTCTCCTCTCTGTCTCCTCTCTGTTCTCCTCTCTGTTCTCCTCTCTGTTCTCCTCTCTCTTCTCCTCTCTCTTCTCCTCTCTTTCTCCTCTCTGTTCTCCTCTCTGTTCTCCTCTCTGTTCTCCTCTCTGTTCTCCTCTCTCTTCTCCTCTCTTTCTCCTCTCTGTCTTCCTCTCTCTTCCTCTCTGTTCTCCTCTCTGTTCTCCTCTCTCTTCTCCTCTCTGTTCTCCTCTCTGTTCTCCTCTCTGTTCTCCTCTCTGTCTTCCTCTCTGTTCTCCTCTCTGTCTTCCTCTCTGTTCTCCTCTCTGTTCTCCTCTCTGTCTTCCTCTCTGTTCTCCTCTCTGTTCTCCTCTCTGTCTTCCTCTCTCTTCTCCTCTCTGTTCTCCTCTCTCTTCTCCTCTCTGTTCTCCTCTCTGTTCTCCTCTGTCTTCCTCTCTCTCTTCCTCTCTGTTCTCCTCTCTGTTCTCCTCTCTGTCGTCCTCTCTGTTCTCTCTCTGTTCTCCTCTCTGTTCTCCTCTCTGTCTTCCTCTCTGTTCTCCTCTCTGTTCTCCTCTCTGTTCTCCTCTCCTCTCTGTTCTCCTCTCTGTCTTCCTCTCTGTTCTCCTCTCTGTTCTCCTCTCTGTTCTCCTCTGTCTTCCTCTCTCTCTCCTCTCTGTTCTCCTCTCTGTCTTCCTCTCTGTCTTCCTCTCTGTTCTCCTCTCTGTTCTCCTCTCTGTCTTCCTCTCTCTTCTCCTCTCTGTCTTCCTCTCTCTTCTCCTCTCTCTTCTCCTCTCTGTTCTCCTCTCTGTCTTCCTCTCTGTTCTCCTCTCTGTCTTCCTCTCTGTTCTCCTCTCTGTTCTCCTCTCTGTTCTCCTCTCTGTTCTCCTCTCTGTCCTCCTCTCTGTTCTCCTCTCTGTCTTCCTCTCTGTTCTCCTCTCTGTCTTCCTCTCTGTTCTCCTCTCTCTTCTCCTCTCTGTTCTCCTCTCTGTCTTCCTCTCTGTCTTCCTCTCTGTTCTCCTCTTCGTCTCCTCTTCTTCTCCTCTCTGTCTTCCTCTCTCTTCTCCTCTCTGTTCTCCTCTCTGTTCTCCTCTCTGTCTTCCTCTCCTTTCTCCTCTCTGTCTTCCTCTCTGTCTTCCTCTCTGTTCTCCTCTCTGTTCTCCTCTCTGTCTTCCTCTCTGTTCTCCTCTCTGTTCTCCTCTCTGTCTTCCTCTCTGTTCTCCTCTCTGTTCTCCTCTCTGTCTTCCTCTCTGTTCTCCTCTCTCTTCTCCTCTGTCTTCCTCTCTCTTCTCCTCTCTGTTCTCCTCTCTGTTCTCCTCTCGTTCTCCTCTCTGTTCTCCTCTCTGTTCTCCTCTCTGTCTTCCTCTCCTTTCTCCTCTCTGTCTTCCTCTCTCTTCTCCTCTCTGTTCTCCTCTCTGTCTTCCTCTCTGTTCTCCTCTCTGTTCTCCTCTCTGTCTTCCTCTCTGTCTTCCTCTCCTTTCTCCTCTCTGTCTTCCTCTCTCTTCTCCTCTCTGTCCTCCTCTCTGTTCTCCTCTCTGTTCTCCTCTCTGTCTCCTCTCTGTCTCCTCTCTGTCTCTCCTCTCTGTTCTCCTCTCTGTCTCCTCTCTGTTCTCCTCTCTGTCTTCCTCTCTGTCTTCCTCTCCGTCTCCTCTCTGTTCTCCTCTCTGTTCTCCTCTCTCTTCTCCTCTCTGTTCTCCTCTCTGTCTTCCTCTCTGTTCTCCTCTCGTTCTCCTCTCTGTCTCCTCTCTCTTCTCCTGTCTGTCTTCCCCTCTCTTCTCCTCTCTGTCTTCCTCTCTGTTCTCCTCTCTCTCTCCTCTCTGTTCTCCTCTCTGTCTTCCTCTCTGTTCTCCTCTCTGTCTTCCTCTCTGTTCTCCTCTCTCTCTTCCTCTCTGTCTCCTCTCTGTTCTCCTCTCTCTTCTCCTCTCTGTTCTCCTCTCTGTCTCCTCTCTCTTCTCCTCTCTGTTCTCCTCTCTGTCTCCTCTCTGTCTTCCTCTCTGTCTTCCTCTCTGTTCTCCTCTCTCTTCTCCTCTCTCTTCTCCTCTCTCTTCTCCTCTCTGTTCTCCTCTCTGTCTTCCTCTCTGTTCTCCTCTCTGTCTTCCTCTATGTTCTCCTCTCTGTCTCCTCTCTGTCTTCCTCTCTGTCTCCTCTCTGTCTCCTCTCGTTCTCCTCTCTGTCTTCCTCTCTCTTCTCTCTCTCTTCTCCTCTCTGTTCTCCTCTCTTTCTCCTCTCTTCTCCTCTCTGTCTCCTCTCTGTTCTCCTCTCTGTCTTCCTCTCTCTTCTCCTCTCTGTTCTCCTCTCTGTCTCCTCTCTGTTCTCCTCTCTGTCTCCTCTCTGTTCTCCTCTCCGTTCTCCTCTCTGTCTTCCTCTCTGTCTTCCTCTCTGTTCTCCTCTCTGTTCTCCTCTCTGTCTTCCTCTCTCTTCTCCTCTCTGTCTTCCTCTCTCTTCTCCTCTCTGTTCTCCTCTCTCTTCTCCTCTCTGTTCTCCTCTCTCTTCTCCTCTCTGTCTCCTCTCTGTTCTCCTCTCTGTCTTCCTCTCTCTTCTCCTCTCTGTTCTCCTCTCTGTCTCCTCTCTGTTCTCCTCTCTGTCTTCCTCTCTGTTCTCCTCTCTGTTCTCCTCTCTGTCTCCTCTCTGTCTTCCTCTCTGTTCTCCTCTCTCTTCTCCTCTCTGTCTTCCTCTCTCTTCTCCTCTCTGTCTTCCTCTCTGTTCTCCTCTCTGTTCTCCTCTCTCTCTCTCCTCTCTGTTCTCCTCTCTGTCTTCCTCTCTGTTCTCCTCTCTGTCTTCCTCTCTGTTCTCCTCTCTCTTCCTCTCTGTCTTCCTCTCTGTTCTCCTCTCTGTTCTCCTCTCTGTTCTCCTCTCTGTCTTCCTCTCTCTTCTCCTCTCTCTTCTCCTCTCTGTCTCTCTCTGTTCTCCTCTCTGTCTTCCTCTCTGTTCTCCTCTCTGTCTCCTCTCTGTTCTCCTCTCTGTTCTCCTCTCTGTCTCTCTCTGTCTCCTCTCTGTTCTCCTCTCTGTTCTCCTCTCTGTCTCCTCTCTCTTCTCCTCTCTGTTCTCCTCTCTGTCTCCTCTCTGTCTCCTCTCTGTTCTCCTCTCTGTTCTCCTCTCTGTTCTCCTCTCTGTCTCCTCTCTGTTCTCCTCTCTGTCTCCTCTCTGTTCTCCTCTCTGTTTCCTCTCTGTCTCCTCTCTGTTCTCCTCTCTGTTCTCCTCTCTGTTCTCCTCTCTGTTCTCCTCTCTGTCTCCTCTCTGTTCTCCTCTCTGTCTCCTCTCTGTTCTCCTCTCTTCTCCTCTCTGTTCTCCTCTCTGTTCTCCTCTCTGTCTCCTCTCTGTTCTCCTCTCTGTTCTCCTCTCTGTCTTCCTCTCTGTCTTCCTCTCTGTTCTCCTCTCTCTTCTCCTCTCTGTTCTCCTCTCTTCTCCTCTCTGTTCTCCTCTCTGTTCTCCTCTCTGTCTTCCTCTCTGTTCTCCTCTCTCTTCTCCTCTCTCTTCTCCTCTCTGTTCTCCTCTCTGTCTTCCTCTCTCTTCTCCTCTCTGTTCTCCTCTCTGTCTTCCTCTCTGTTCTCCTCTCTCTTCTCCTCTCTGCTCTCCTCTCTGTCTTCCTCTCTCTTCTCCTCTCTGTTCTCCTCTCTGTCTTCCTCTCTGTTCTCCTCTCTGTTCTCCTCTCTGTCTTCCTCTCTGTTCTCCTCTCTGTCTTCCTCTCTCTTCTCCTCTCTGTCTTCCTTTCTGTCTTCCTCTCTGTCTTCCTCTCTGTTCTCCTCTCTGTTCTCCTTACTCTCTTCCTCTCTGTTCTCCTCTCTCTTCTCCTCTCTCTTCTCCTCTCTGTTCTCCTCTCTGTTCTCCTCTCTGTTCTCCTCTCTGTCTTCCTCTCTCTTCTCCTCTCTGTCTTCCTCTCTGTCTTCCTCTCTGTCCTCCTCTCTGTTCTCCTCTCTGTTCTCCTCTCTGTTCTCCTTACTCTCTTCCTCTCTGTCAGACATGGTAGCTGATGATGTAGGCCTACTACTTCCTCTCTGGTTGAGTCTGCCATTAGCTGCTGGTTTTGGGTGGAAAGTCTCTGTTGTCCTCTTAGACCAGTGGATGTAATCAAATAAGTATTTGAACATAACCAATAACCTACCATAGCCAATAACAAATTAATGTAACTTATTTTATTTGTGTTGTTCATTCATATCTTATTTTACCTTTACATTTATTTATTTAATTATGCTTTTTTTGTATCTCTCCAGTTGTAAAGGATATGTCTGGTTTACTGTCCTATCGTTTACATTGGAATGATTTCAAACCTGTTATCCCAATAATTATAAAGGAGAGCCTTGGAAATATGTGTTTACATAAATAGTGACCAAACCGTTTGAACTTAGACTAAAGTGAACCATCTAAACTCGGACTCCTTTACCTCACTGAGCTGAAGTATCAGCCTCAGTCTGACTGGAGAGGACTCTCCCTCCACATCACTGTAGAAACATCTTCTTCTTCTGTTAGAGCAGCTAGCACCAGATGCTAATAACAACAGCGCCCTCCCTTTCTCCCTAGCTCGCTCCCTCGCTCGCTCGCACTTTGGCTGTGAGCTGCGGGTGCCAGATAAGCCAACATCCCCCACTTTCATCACTTGCAGCGCCCATCGTACAGGGCGAATGAAAAGTGTAACCGGGGTGAAAAGGGTGTTACATTTACTTAATTATGAATGTTGTTACATCAAGGCCGAACATTAGGATGAGCACCAACGGTCAAACATTTTTTTTCCCTCCCAGAACTGCCAGCGCAGCGCCTCCACAGATCTGGCGCCCTAGGCGAACATCTATAACGCCAGTGCTACGGGCCGGCTATGAGTTCATATGCAACTCGCACATATATTTCTCTCTCTCTCTTCTCTCCTCTTTTTTCTTTTTTCTCTTCTCCCTTCTCTCTCCCTCTCCCTCTCCCTCTCTCAATTTTGGTATGCAAATGTGCCTTTTTTCAAATGACCCGGTGCTCGTTTTTGGCGGAGGTGCGCATGCGCAACTGCGCACCAGTTATGTGCAGCCCTGGTTATAATAAACATACATAGGCTACATACTGTATGTTAAATGGATATATATATATATATATATATATATATATATATATATATATATATATATTAGGGCTGTCAAACGATTACAAATTTTAATCAGATTAATCACAGCTTAAAAATTAATTAATCATGATTAATTACCATTCAAACTATGTCCAAAATATGCCATTTATTGATGTATATTGTTGTGGGAATGGAAAGATAAATAAAAGAAGGCGGATATATCCATTTAACATACAGTATCTATGTTTATTATAACGTTTTTCTGCATGTCAAAATGAAAGACAGCCCACACACCTATCAATCATCAAACCACGGGGTCTTAACAGTTCCGTTGTTCAGACCGACGTTCACAGCAGCCTGTCTGTGCACACGGAGACCGACTCTGTCGTCCGGTGATCTAACCGCCTTCTGGAAAAGCTTCACAAGTACGTCGGTACGCAAATGCGCTTTGTGACACAAGTGACGGTACGCATTTCAGATTACGCACATAACCTGCGTACCAGTTATGTGCACCCCTGTACCAGAGCCATATTATTACCATTATATGGCTCTGCCCTGTACTACAGCAAGAGTATTCTCCGTCGGGACTTCCTGCAACAACACCACGCCGTTATCAAAGATGTTCTATTGAGAAGACGATCACTACGTGACAAAAGTTTTCAAAACCGTGGCTACTGAAATCAATCTTACTAACTGCTGTCTGTGCAATTTACTCCGCGCGAGTTGGCGGACTTTATTTTGCTTACTTTAACATCATTTCTCATGGTGGGGCTAAGCCATTTCTTGGTATGGGAGTAGCCTACCCCAGCCATACCCTGGCGCTGCCACTGGTGGCACGTATGGGGCGGGCCATTCTGCACATGCGTTAAATATTTTAACGCAATTAATTCCAAAAATGAATTACTGCCGTTAACGCGATAATTTTGACAGCACTAATATATATATATTTTGTATTCCAGTCTCCCTTCAGATATGTTCAGTTGGGAGAAAAGCTGGTTCAGGTTCAGCCTTATGGGGGTACAGGGCTGCTGAGCCTAAAGATGGATCTGTTGGGCCCAGGGGCGGAGCTTCCTACAGGCGATATAGGCGGTTGCCTAGAGCGCCACCCAGAGGGGGGCGCCAAAAATTGGACACATTTGACATTTTTGTTAATTTTTTATTTTTTTGCTTGGCGCAGTTTTGGCGCCCTCCTCTATATATGCAACCATTATTCTTACATAAAAAAAAATTCTAACATAAGGGGAAATGAGCCAAAAATCTAAAACGGTCGGTCGGTCTAAGAGCCTCGGCTTTAGGTGTTCACAGTCAGAACATGCTAGAGCGCTGTGCATTGATTGGTATCGGTCAAGTGTTTATAAAATTGAGCGTTGAGGAAAGAAAGACTAACGTTAGAGAACTATGAAGAGGCAAAAGCCATCCGGGGCGCAGTATAAAAACAGAAGAAAAGAAGAAGAAGAGAAACGTGCCAAGGTGAAAGGTATGCAATTTTGATTGTATTGTCAACATTAGCGAATGGATCATGTAATCTTGCTAGTTAGCCAAGCCAACGTTAGCTAGCCAGTGTTTGTTATTGCCATTCAGTCGAAACTGTCATAAGGCTATTTTTCGTTGTCATGAAATAGAAATATTGGTGATAATAATAACAATGTTAGTTTTGGTGTAGCGAGCTCGCCAGTGTGGTAGAATGTTAGTTAGTTGGTAACGTTAGCTAACGTTAAGTTTACCATAATGCGCTAACGTTAGCTAACTAGCTCAGTGGTTCTCAACTCCAGTCCTGTTGAATGTTTTCGTTCCAACCCAGAACTAACACACCTGATTCAACTGTTCTAATAAGATAGGCATAGCTCTTGATTAGTTGAATCAGACCTGTCAGGCTGTCCAAATGCTTACTAACTTACTAGCTTACTATTAGCTACATTTAACAAATGGAAATTATTCAATGTTGATAATACACATTTTGTTATATCATTTTAGATTCACTTTTAAAATATCTGGGACCACCTGCTGCATCAGTTGACAAGGAACAGCCATGCACCTCAGCTGTGCCGGCTTTCTCAGGTGAGTGCAATGTGTCAATAGAAGTTCCTGATGATAAATAATTGAATGTGAAATCCAGTCAATATATTTTCTCTTGTGTGTTCTTTCTATATGTATAGACCTAGAACCACATGAAGGAACATCAGAACAGCAAGCTGCTCATCCTGATGAGATGACCACTGATTCCACCCTGCCACTGACCACTGTGCCTGTTTGTTCTGGTGAGTGCAATACGTCAATAGATGTTCCTGATGTGATGATAAATAATTGAATGTAAAAATGACTGTCGTGCCATTTCTAATCCAGCCAATATATTTACTCTTGTGTGTTCTCTATATATGTATAGGCCCAGAACCACTGCAAGGAACGTCAGAACAGCCTGCTGCATCTCATCCTGATCACCACAGATTCCACCCATACACTCTTCTCAGGTGTGTGCCTGAGGAACGTAAAGATGTTTAGCTATAAACCTAATTGTCCTCATGCTTTCAAATAATTGCTTTCTGTTTTATTTACATTTTACACACTGTCCCAACTTTTTTGGAATTGGGGTTGTGTGTGTGAAGATATTGTGAATATGAGGTGAGAAAATGTGCTTCACATGCCCTCCCAACACATCCTCACTCCCAGGTCGGCCTATGTTGACGTTATGTCAAGTCCCCTGCCGGCTTTTTCTAACGCAAGGGGGGGGGCCTTAGAGTCCATTTTCAACGCAAGGGGGGGGGGCCTTAGAGTTCATTTTCAACGCAAGGGGGGGGCCCTTAGCGTCCATTTTCAGCTTTCCGGGATGTCCATATGCTTCTATGGACGCTCATGGAAGCACGGCATTCGTTTGTGTCGACTGCCCTTAAAGGCAATGAGAGCGTCCATTCTCATTGGATAACGGAGAATTGTATACCCGGAAGTAAGTATTCCCCTTACTGTCGATTGATTTTACAGTGATATCTGCACTACTCATCGACTAAAAAACACCACATTATCCTTGTTAATTACACAACATTGATTGGTTTAAATTGTGTGCAATGCTTTTGTATTTTTCCCATTCGATTCGGAGAAACAAATATTTGTTCGGAGTAAAGGATGGCAGAAGACACTACACTACCCAGAATCCCCAGCTATCGTTTGGACTACACCATGTGCTCTGTTTGACAAACCCTGTGATAGTCCTCAAGCTCTGTGATTGGAGAGTGTGCTCCGAGGGTTACCGAGCCTCGAACAGCACTTGAAATGGGATGGAACCACGGCAGACTGTTCAAAACGGGATTTGAACGGGTCCACCGCGTCCCACCCTCCCCCACCCCGTCCCCAGAACCACACATGCTGGCTATTCTGTTTCGCAACATGTTCTCTATATGGCACGTCTCTACTGGGGAGTTGTAGTTTTAAAAGACGTTTTCGTATTTCCCAAAATAAGAAGTTGCCAGTATTAAACTATGTACATCCCTGGAGGTTTAGGGGACAGGAAACACTCACATTTAACATATAATTAATAAATGGGTGAAAATTGCTTGTGCCCATTATGGGCAGCATTAATATATATACACACATGCCAGCTAAGGTCAGAAGAGCTTTATTTAACAGCTGGACTTATGTTTGTGACCCCTCCTGTTGTTAATTGATAACATTACATTACATTAATTGATAAGCCTGACACATGCACTTGTCAAGGTTCAGAGGCACATTTTGCAAATATGGCAGGAGCCATCGATCAGCTTAAGATAAGATATACTTTATTGATCCCAAGTTGGAACATTTGCGTTACATCAGCATGTGTAACAGTTATATATGCAGTGGTGTTTATTTGAAAATCATTTAGTATAATCACACAAATTCTGTGTTTTATATTCAACAATTCTGTGTTCTTTATTTATTGATTGTTCAATACCTGACAAGGCCGGAGATGAAATATCTACATACATCTTATAAGAGTATAATACATTATGTATAATATCAGTTAAAATAAGTGCTTCAACATAGTTAACATTGCTGGAGGTATGCACAAATATTGATAGATGTCTTGTAATGCACTGTTGAGGAACCTGCAACCCAAGTGTTTCATTCAGTGCAGAACTACACCACAGTTGTGTAGGCCGATATGATATGTCAATAAACCTTTCAAAATCTTGAAATCTTGAACGGGATGTGCAAACTAGTCATTATATACAGTCTTTAATTAACTATTAGTAGAGAATAACGAGTAATGAATATACTTTATAAGGATCCTATTAATATCTAATAATACAAATAATGAAATTCAATAACATGCTTTAACCACCAGGTGTCCCTTTATATCAGCTGTGCACCTTTATGGCGTAAATACAACCTATCTACCAATTTGATCAAATATAAAAGTCAGCCGAATTAGTGTTGATGGTGCAAGGAGACATATTGTGTGAAAAGAAATGTAAGATGTTGTTTAATGGCTGATATATTTATGATCCACGTCACGTTTTCAGTTCCTCATGTTTGTCTAGAGGTCTTCTCATCAGGGCTCTATAAATACAGAACTACGGGAGATATGTAATATGTAATGCAGCCGAACCGTGTATTACAATGCCGTTATGTGATGACTTTCAAAGAGAAAAGCAAGCACACTCGGAATAAGGTATTATTTTATTTTTTAAAAATGTTTTCGGTCTGTTTCCGGTATTTGTCAATGACGATATGCTGTGAGACTGGAATTGCACAGGGGGAAAATAACGTATCTTTCGATGCGGATTTTGTTCAACTAATACGTTTGCGCTGTGGACCAACACTATACATTGACGGGGAAGGGGGTAGCAATAAAGATAACACCGTTACACAACATAACAGAAATAATATCGATAGCAGCGTCCCTAGCAACCACCTTGGTAACAATGAAAACGTTGGACGCAATTTCCTGAAGTAATCTTCGTAATAACTAGCAAACTAAAGATCATGTACATCCACTGCACACATCATCTGAAATAACAACTCATATTTCTCGCATGAAATGACATCAAAACGCATTTTAATGGCCAAACGAACTTTAAAATTGGCATTTTCCACCGAGAATAAAACGAAGGTCGGCCATGTTTTCTTTCTGCAGGGAGACATTTGAAGATCACGTGATGTCAAACAGAGCACATGGTGTAGTCCAAACGATAGCTGGGGATTCTGGGTAGTGTAGTGTCTTCTGCCATCCTTTACTCCGAAAAAAGATTTGTTTCTCCGAATCGAAGGGGAAAAATACAAAAGCATTGCACACAATTTAAACCAATCAATGTTGTGTAATTAACAAGGATAATCTGGTGTTTTTTAGTCGATGAGTAGTGCAGATATCACTGTAAAATCAATCGTCAGTAAGGGGAATACTTACTTCCGGGTGTACAATTCTCCGTTATCCAATGAGAATGGACGCTCTCATTGCCTTTAAGGGCAGTCGACACAAACGAATGCCGTGCTTCCATGAGCGTCCATAGAAGCATATGGACATCGCGGAAAGCTGAAAATGGATGCTAAGGGCCCCCCCCTTGCATTGAAAATGGACTCTAAGGCCCCCCCCCTTGCGTTGATAAAAGCCGGCAGGGGACTTGACATAACGTCAACATAGGCCGACCTGGGAGTGAGGATGTGTTGGCGCCTCCAGGTGCAGCAAAGACAGACGATCCACTACCAACCGATCCTGCTGATTGCCCTTCACATCTCACAGACACAATGAGGACAGAGTTTGTTCGGAGAGGACCATATCAGAGAACACCTGATTTCATTTTCCCAAGGAGAGATGATGGGAGAAGTTGCCACCACCAGTACTTCAGCAGGAAATGGAGAAAGGATCAAAAGAAGTTGGGTGACATATTCAAAAAAGAATAACAGTCTTTTTTGTTGTAAATGTATTATCTTTTCAATTTACACACGGCATCTATTGCACGTCTGTCCGTCCTGGGAGAGGGATCCCTCCTCTGTTGCTCTCCCTGAGGTTTCTCCCATTTTTCCCTTTAAACTGGGTTTTCTTTGGAAGTTTTTCCTTGTACGATGTGAGGGTCTAAGGACAGAGGGTGTCGTATTGTCATACTGATATTCTGTACACACTGTGAAGACCACTGAGACAAATGTAACATTTGTGATATTGGGCTATATAAATAAACATTGATTGATTGATTGATTGATTTTTGCTTTTGTTGTCAACTTTTCTCTCCAAAACAAATTCATTTAACAAATGACTGTCGGATTGGAAAAATGCAAGTGCTGCTTTGACCAGCCATGAAAATAGTCCGGAACACCTGAACAATTTGGTGTCATGGAAAGAATTGGCAGTTCGATTAAAACAAAGTACAACAATAGACGAACAAGAGCAGGCCCTCCTTGAGGCGGAGAAGAGTCGGTGGAGAGCAGTGCTGACACGACTGGTTGCTATTGGACCGTCTCTGGAGGGCGAAACATGGCATTGAGAGGAAAGACAGAAATATTCCACTCTCCTTCAAATGGAAAAGACAAAAAGAAGGAAGGTGAAAAGAAAAAGAAACAAAGTGAAGAAATTTAAACTAGAGGATGGCGTTGTAGAGCCATTACCGGATTATAATAATCTTATAGATCATCTCCCGCTAACCGACTGCTACGAATGTGTTGAACAAATACCAAAAGCAATATAAAAAAAACAGAGCATACACTGAAAGCACATGTTAGACTATAAATGTTTCGTTTACAATACTATTACTATATATGAAAGCAAAAAATAAAACACATTTTCATTGTGTAATGGTTGTTTAATTGAAAAAACACAACATTCAACACAATTCATAGAAAACATTTTACATTTTTACCATGTTAATGTCTTAGTGCATACAAGGTAATAGACTTAACGATTTGCACTGCTGCTTCTCTCCGCGTTTCATTGACGGTGATCGGTTTGTCGTTCAATTCACACAGCCCAAGTAGATGTTTAGGGGTCTCTTGGAAGTATACAAATGCATTTTTTATATCAGATAAATGCATTAACATCACATGTAAATTCTCTATCCTTTCACCCGCAATGATTATAATCTGCTTTACTTCTTCTTCGGTTTCTCCATTATTAGCTCTGAATGTAATCCTTTCTGGGGCTTCTTGTTCTTCTTGTGGTCTGTTGAATACCTAGCGTAGGATTTGTTTAGCTGTAAGGCCAGGTACCATATAATTGTCTTCAAAAGCTTTGTCTATATCGTCACACGTTTTGGCGTATCCTTCGCTGTAATGACAACCGACACTAGAATAGAGATCCTCCAACAGTCTTTTAATACATATTCTGGCACTGTCGCCAATTTGGGCAATTCCACAGTATCGCGCTTTTTCTCTCATTATACTGAAGCAAAGTTCTGCCATTGCTTTTGGTATTTGTTCAACACATTCGCAACAGTCGGTTAGCGGGAGATGATCTATAAGATTATTATGATCCGGTAATGGCTCTACAACGCCATCCTCTAGTTTAAATTTCTTCACTTTGTTTCTTTTTCTTTTCACCTTCCTTCTTTTTGTCTTTTTAGTTTTGCGTCCTCTGGCCCCTTTTCTTTTCATTCGCATTCTACGTCTGCTTTTAATTTTTCGTCTCCTTTTCATGTTGCTTTTTCTTTTTCTTCGTTTTTCTTTACTTTTTCTATTCTTTTCTGCTAATTGTCGTTTACGATCTTGGCGAGTGGCATGAGATATACTGTTTCTATAAAGGTTATCTATAATACCATCTTTTAAAGAAAGATATTCTTCATATGTCATGTTATCATGGTCCTCTTTTGTCCTAAAGACCTTACATGGATGTGTTATAGACGAGAGCTCTTCTTCGGGAACATCCTCTCCCCTACTTCGTAACATCCAGTCATTAAGCCCATGTCCGTTATCCTGGTGATAATAAGGGCAGGCTACATCAGACTTGGTTTTTCTCAGATCCATGGCGAGTTTTTAACGGTCGTCATTAGTTTTATATGATTTGTTGAGTGGGAGGAGTCATCTGTAGAAAGTACTCTGTTTGAGGAGATTTGAGGGTATTTCAGTGAAACAAGGCTGTTTTGAACATTTGACAGATTTATGCTTAAATTCTCTGGTAAAGTTATTGAAAGATACACTTTATGTATAAAAGCTGAAAAGTATATAATGAAGTACTTTGTGTCAGTAGATTTCGTTAAGAATCTTTGACAGATGTATGCTTAATTCTCTCAAGAAGGTTACCGAAAGATACACTTTTGTATTTAAAAGCTGGAAAGTAGATAATGAAGTACTTTGTGTCAGTAGATTTGGTTAGGATTCTGACTCTTAATGGCAGTTTGTCATTTTGAGGGTATTTCAGTGAAACAGTTTTAAACATTTGACAGATGTATGCTTAAATTTTCTGGTAAAGTTACTGAAAGATGCACTTTTCTTTTTAAAAAAGCTGAAAAGTAGATAATGAAGTGTGCCTTGTGTGTACAGATACACAACAAACACTGAAAACACAACAACAAGAAGGACTGTAATACACATGTATCAGACACGCTCCCTTGCTATAATGATGACAACAGTTTTTAGATGTAAAAAACACTTTTTTTATTTTTTCACACACAAAATCAATAGTTATACTGATTGTAGCATCCCCAGGACAGTCTCCAGCTTGGCATTCCCCATATTACTGGATATATCGTGATGGAGTTTTTTCACTTCAGTCAAAATATTCACGTGTATGCTGTTTTCGACGCAGAGATGCATTACATCTACAAACAGAGCATACAATGAGAGCACATGATACACTTTTGATGTTTGTTTCATTTCTGAGATAATGTTACAGAATGTTTCGGAAAATGAAGATTCCAGGACCACTTTAAATGTTTCGTTTACAATGGTTTCCCAATGACCCGGACTAGTACTGCCAGAACGAACGATATCCAAAATGTCTTTCAGTTTACAAACTTCAGCCATTCTGCTTACACAGGGGTCACTACTCGTTCTGTTTTCAATCGTCCCCATCATCACATTTATTAAACGGGTAAGGACTACATTATGATCAATATATACAGAGCGTTTTGCAGAGTAGTTTCCCATTTTTATTTTACTTAAAGAAAAAAAGTCACTGCATTGAACAAGTCTCTGGCTTCTTCTCCATCCGACTGCTGTTTGTTAGTCTTCTTCTTCTTCTTCTTCTCCATCCAACTCTGTATGGATATTTCAAGTCTCTCCTTGAGGCATCTGCATTTTACAAGCTTGTGCAGAAAGGCTTCCGAAGCGCGTCCTATCTTCAGTTTATCCTCGCAAATGCCTTTTTCAATAAGACTCTGGTCAATCACTGCAACGAAGTTGGCGAGCCAAAGTCTTTTCATTAACGCTTTGTAATTGTTTCTGAAGAAATTGGGCATGTCATTCCGACATTCGTGTTGCCTCTGGTCGGGGTTACTGCGTCGGCATTCTTTGCAGATTTCTTTTCTGTACCGATACATCACCATCTCCAGAATATGAAACAACTCCGATTTCACTGTGTCCCTAAACTGAGACTTCTTGACCCGAGGAGTAGCATCAGCAGCAGTAGTAGTACTGCAAGATTCGGGTTTCCCACATGGTGGTGTTGCTGGTGGACTCTGTTCCTGACTGCAACTCGCGGGGGGGGGTCTTGGCTTTTCTCTGCTCCATGGCTAGTTTACAACGATCGTCTTAGTGAGGTCCTTCGTTTTAGATGATTTGCTGAGTGGAGGGTGGTGCTCATTGCGTTGAATGGAGGAGTCAATTATAGATTTGAGAGTTTTTAGAAAAAAAAAGTTCTTAAAGCGTTGTAGCTTTTTCATCTCATCTCCAGCAATAGGTGAAATTTAAGAATAAGTCATAGTTTGTCATGATTTTACGGAAAAAAAAGTCAAAAAGTATAGTTTATCATAAATATGGAAAAGTCATTGTGTACAAATAGTATGTTGAAAATCAAAAAAAAAGAAAACTCAATTCAATCCAATTTAATGAATATTTTACCCTTTAAGTGTTGCGTACATCAGGGTGTATCTCAGAGTATCTTGGTAACATAAAATAACTAAAATATGTAAGTTTATCAGAAAAAAAAACCCTTGTTTAACTGAACAAGTGTGTCTAAAAGTATCTTAGTAACACAAGAAAAAGAGAAGAAAGCGTTAATGTTAACAAACACTGGATTGTTCCACTGAAATAATAAATAAATAATTTCAAAAAAGTGCCTTTAAAGAAAATGTATTCAGACAAAGTATTTTATTTTCAAAAAAGTTTTGCATACATACAAAGTGTATCTTACAGTTCCTTTGTGAGAGAATTACACACAAATCTGCCAAGTGTCAGGGAAATTTGTTAAAATCACAAACTTACCTTTTATAGAAACAGTCTTTAAGAAAAAAATCTAATCAGACTGTACTTCATTTTCTAGTTTTAAGGTTTTGCATCCCTCAAAGTGTGTCTAAAAGTATCCTGGCAAGAGAAAAAAGCCAAAATCTGCCTTTAAAAGAATCCGAATTTTTCTGAAAAAAATGAAGATTCCAGGACCACTTTAAATGTTTCGTTTACAATATTATTACTATATATGAAAGCAAAAAAATAAATAAAACACATTTTCATTGTGTAATGGTTGTTTAATTGAAAACAGTCCTTCGTTTTAGATGATTTGCTGAGCGGAGGGTGGGGCTTATTGCGTTGAATGGTGGTAGTCAGTTATAGAATTGAGAGTTTTTAGAAAAAAGTTCTTTAAGCGTTGTAGCTTTTTCATCTCATCTCCAGCAATAGGTCATCATTTAAGAACAAGTACTGTAATAGTTTTGTCAAGATTCTACAGAAAAAAGTCAAAAAAGTATAGTACGTCAGAAAATATGTAAAAGTCATATAGTATGTTGAAAATCAAAAAAGAAAACTCAATTCAATTCAATACAAATTAATGAATATTTTACCCTGTTCTAAAGTTTTTGCACCCTTAAAGCGTGTCTAAAAGTATCTTGGCAAGAGAAAAAAGCCAAAATCTGCCTTTAAAAGAATTCCTTATAAAGTACTTCATATTCAACTAGTTTCAGTTTTCAGACACCAAACTGTATCTAAAAGTATCTTGGTAACACAAGAAAAAAGAGTAAGTATCATTTCTTCGGTAATGTTACAGAATGTTTCTGAAAAAATGAAGATTCCAGGACCACTTTAAATGTTTCGCCACTTTAAATGTTTCGTTTACAATACTATCACTACATATGAAAGCAAAAAATAAAAATAAAACACATTTTCATTTTGTAATGGTTGTTTAATTGAAAACAGTCCTTCGTTTTAGATGATTTGCTACATTTTGTAACAAATCTTAAAACCATTTGTGGTTTGACTCTTTTAAAAAAAGTTATTTTTCATCGATCATTTTCAACCAAGCAGCAAGAGGTCAAATGTAAGAACAAGTAATAGTTTGTCACGATTTTATGGGAAATAGTCAGAGAGCGATGTCACATCTTAAAGACAGCTTGAACTGGATAAATGGTTAGTCTTTTTCAAACATACCGTACATTCTGCATGTTAGTATATCTGGCCCCTCGATTTAGACCCTACTGCCCTAGACGCATGCCCTCAATAGGGTAGTCACACTTTGGGAAGAGGTGTTTCATTTCACAGATCCACCTTGATTGTTATTGTGAAGAGGTCCTTCTTCACAATAGGAGGAACATTTAGAGGATGAAGAAGCATAAAAACATAACTTGTTTGTAAAAACGGACAGCACATCAGTTTCAAGAAAAGATGACACCGTGTTTATGCATGACATGCAACATATCTTGAAGTCCTACAAAAAAAATCACAAAACTTGCCTTTTAGAGAACCAGTCTTTTTTAAAATAAAAAAGATATGATCAAGGGGCATTAAGATCTTTAAACTACTTTTACCCTCTTCAAAGAGACTTCCCCTTCACTGTTCCCACTTCATTGTAGGATTTCTGCCATGTCTCTACTTCATTTTGACCCTCTCTGTTATTATGTGATGGAATATTAGATACATAAGTAATTAGATACCTTACCGTTACTGCGCTCATAAAGAATAATAAGAATAAGAATAATACGTATTGAACTGGTTTAATTAATTCGTGATTTTATTTAAGGTAATTAGTTAGAAGCCCTATTTATCAGTATGTCTGCACAGCAGTTACAATGGTCAAACTACATTAAAACAGAATTGTCCCCATTTTTTCTTTAATAGTTACTAACATTAGATATTTTTAATGAGATATGGACCGCAGAACAAAAAAGATATCCCTGGTTTTCATTTAAAAATCAAGTCACTGAATGCAAGTAGTTGCCTTAGCTTATTTTGTTATGAGATGATGATGTGAATTACTGTTCAAATTAGTTAATGTAATAATCGTTTGGTTATTTTATGCATAGCCTAATGTTACATTTATGTGCTTAAGAATGCCTTCAAGACAGAGGAGACTGAAGCATATCTTCCTGGCTGTTTATTTAGACAGCTTCTAAAGGGTGAGGAGTGGGAGATGTGTGTGTGTGTGTGTGTGTGTGTGTGTGTGTGTGTGTGTGTGTGTGTGTGTCCCCTTCTCCACCATATGTTTTTACCATTGTGTCCTGCTAGCAAGAACAGAGAGGTTTAAAAATATATATGTTTGTTTTTAGATGCTTTAATTAATCTCATGTTATTTGCAAGTTACATTCAATACTATATACAGGATTAACCATGCAGGAAGTGGTTAGGAGGCAGGACATATATCCTATACATATTAATTGATTGAAACAACGGCATATTATTTTTCTAATTTAATTTTGTAAACCGGAATCGGGACATCCGCAGGAAACGGTTTAATTAGTTTAATTCATTTTTTATTAAATTTTGATTAATTTTGGACTAATTTGATTTAATTTGCCAAAAAGGGGCGGGGCGACCTGTCACATTTATGAATACTAATGAGATTGAAGTGGCATGTGTACTACTACTAATGTCCCTGTAATCGGTCATTATAAGTCGCTTTGGATAAAAGCGTCAGTTAAATTAAATGTAATGTGATTAGTAAAATATGCATGAATAAATAACTAAAAAGTTAACTGGGGGAAAAAAGGTAAGATACACTTTTAAAACTTGTTGAGAGAAAACTAGTCTTTGCTGCTGCCTCAAAGAGGAGCAGGGGGAGAGGAGGGAGACAGGAGAGGCTGATTCAGGAGCACAGACACACTCACAACTATAAATCAACCAAAAATAAATAAATTAATTAACTAGTTTCAGTGTTTTTTTCATATTGGAAATGTTATGGTATTGGTTATGGCCATGATTTTATGATTATTGAAATGTATACAGTTCTGTTTAATATAGGTGTTTCCATAGATCTAGTCTCTTTATTTTGCCCTCAAAATGCACCAGATTGATGCATTTAACTCCAAAATAAAAAATAAAATCTTACTGGGGGGGCATGCCCCTGGACCCCCTAGAGGATTTGAGGTCGACCCCCACTAAAAATCACATGGAGAGGTTCCTAAATACATTAAAGTAATCCATTTCCATGTGTGGGTAGTAGATTTAAACTATAGGGCTATCATTATGGGCCCTGCCTGTACCTTTTCGCTCTGCCATCGCGTGAAGGGTCTGCTATCAAGCGGGAATATATATGTGGGAAACAGATCTGTCGGAAACACTGGCAGTTAATGGACCAGCACCAGAGGTGTTCCCATACACGCAGGCGTTGGAGCGGTTCTTCATGAAATCCCAGAAGGATGAAGTGCTCTGACAAACAGTGCCATCTTTGCGCAAAATGATTATACAGGAATGAAAAGTCAATCAATAAACATGTTGTTAAAACTTTTTTTTTCTTTTTTTTTCGGGCACCCCGCCCCCCGCCCGCTGCCACCACCCGCCCAAGTATATTTCAGATCTGTGGGAAACACTGGCATGTATGATATATGCAGTGGCGTTTCTATATGTACAAAAGTGGTGGGGCACAAAACACAGATGTCTATATATAAGCTTCTGCAGAGAGGTTCATGGCTGGTGAGGCACTGGCACTGACTCTTCAGGTTTACAAATATATTAAATCAAAATATAATATTATTTTCAAAAGCTTTTTTTGTCTGATGCTTCAATGACTTTTAAACAGACAGTTCAACAGAAGGATACCCACAAAAATTAAATTTTATCATTTAAATATTGAATTGTTCTCTCTTAGTAAGATCCCATTTTCAATAAAATTGCAGTCTTACCTTGACTTGAAGATTAAGTCCATTTGCCTATCCTTCTGGACAAAAATCTCGATTACTTTTTTGTAAAAGTCCTCCTTATCTTCTTATAGTTTCAAAAGTCTATCATTAATCTAATCAATAGATTTTTGATTAGAAAATGATAAAAGTAGGGTAGACATGTGGATATTATCCGGCTGAACAAAACGTGCATTTATCTAACAGCTACGTTTCCCACAGATCTTATTTTGAGCTATTTTCTAAAATCCTATGGAGAAATCTCGTTGCTTTTTTGTGGAGGGAAGCCATGCACAGTTTACTTCCTGGTTTTAGGACGCCTCACTGCAGCTCTCTCTCCTCCTCTTCACACACCACACTTTTCGCGGCACACGTACTTACAGCCAATCAGCTCTGAATTATGTGAGATGACGTATGGTGGGGATGGCAGCACTTTGCCCCTCTGGTCATTATTTGTTTGCCACACACATTAAATAGGAAAATACTCTGAGCATGCGCAGTGTAGTTATTGCAGTCACCGTTCACTTAGACCACGGGTCGGCAACCCGCGGCCCACGGGCCGCATGCGGCCCTTTAAGCCCTCTGCTCTGGCTCCCTTGAGCTTAGACAAAAATAAGAAGGAAATAAAATAAAAGTATTTGTAGGACTATTTATATTTTGTTGCACGGTTGAAAATGTTTCGTATCTTGTATTTTGAGGTGATACTGTGACACATAAATTAAAAACAAAACGGTTTTAATTGGGTCAACTAAAATAAGCGTCACATCCTGCTCCGGTCCCGCGCCAGCGCCTTTTCTTGGAGGCGAATAACCTGACCCCCGGCTCGATGAGCGAGCTATGGATACATCAAAGAAAAGTACCGGAGGAACACAGGATTTAGTTCTGCGTGGACAGAGTTCTCTGCCTTCACAGCAAACGATGCTGGTTTACCGGGATGTCTGATATGTGGAGAGAAGTTGTCAACGGTGGTGCAGCCTTTACGTATCGAGGAACAACACGGAGAGGAAGCCAGCTGACGATCTTCAGTCATAATTCAAGGGGTATGTCATATATTTCAGAAAACACTTATATTCCATGGAATGCTCTTAACGTCCCGATAGCAATGAATATATTACATGCTTTGACAATAAATACATACAAAAAAAAATTCTGGAAGCTGTAGCGCTGTAAAAAGCACGACCAATCATCTGAGCCGGCCCGGCTAAAATAACTGGATGGCATACCTGCCTGTCAGCCTGCCATCTGGGCACACACTGATCTCTGCCCTCATTGGTCATGTGCACGTTAATGTGTGTTGCATGGATGTATAATAAGAACAGTGTGTTGGAGGAGGGACTATGTAAGAAAGTCTGAAGGAAGAGGCATATTTTTTCCGGTTGTGTACTTTCAAATTCTAGCGCACTCGAGCTGGTTTCTACCTTTGTTTCTTATTAGAGGTTAACCGTTTTATATCATGTAATAAATAGCCTAATAAATGCAAAAAAACTGTATTTTTTGTCTGATATAATAATAAAAAACTATGAAATATGTTTTGCGGCTCAAAAATGTTTTTTTGGAAAAAGGAGCAAAATGGCTCTTTTGGTCAAAAAGGTTGCAGACCC
Source organism: Champsocephalus esox (assembly GCA_036324585.1). Lineage (NCBI taxonomy): Eukaryota > Metazoa > Chordata > Actinopteri > Perciformes > Channichthyidae > Champsocephalus > Champsocephalus esox. Next base: position 38,520 of record CM070491.1, read on the forward strand.
CTGACTTAGACAGTCAGAGGGAGGGGCAGGATCAGGTTTTGTCCCATGGCTCTAAACAGCTCAATAGGCACACACTGTAGACACTAATTAGAAGAACACATACTAAAACAGCAATGTACAGACGAATCAGATGATTAAACATGATCTTAAAATATATTTTATATATTTTTAATTTATTTTGTTGTAATCATTATTTTAATACTTTCTGCTGACACTAGGTGGGGCTGTGCCCCACCTGCCCCTAATGACCAGTCGCCACTGGATATATGTGTAATGTGTGTATATGGAAAGCGCTTTGAGTCATTGAAAAAGCGCTATAATAAATGTAGGGAATTATTATTATTATTTGTGGCTGCACAAACATCAGCCAAGGACATGTGTGAAGACATGAATGTGGACGCAGTCCTTGTGCAAAAGCGGCTGAAGTCAACAAAGAGGCACTTCTCATATGAGTCTCCTGATGAGCCATTGAGGGATGTCTTGCAAAATCTGGAGGTAACCTTCTTTAACGTGGTGGTGGATGCTGAAGTGCCAGCACAAAAGGAGAGGTTTACCACTCTTAAACATGTGCAAGACAAGTTTGGCATTCTGTACAACTTCCCAGATCTGCCACACCAAGAGCTGATGAAGCAAGCAGAGGCACTTGCACACACCTTAAGCCATGGAGGGAAATCTGATTTGGATGGGAAGGAGCTGGCTCAGGAGTTGGAAAATGTACCTGACTTGCCATCAAAGAGCATGACAACTCTTGAGTTGTTGAAATTCATACACACAAAGCAGCTCACCGAAATATATCCCAACTTGTGTATTGCTCTGCGGATCATTGCGATGCTAGCCTACAAGTAACAGTAGCTTCAGCCGAGAGGAGTTTTTCCAAAAACAAACCATGGCTCAAGAACGCCTCAGTGGTCTGGCTGTAATCAGTATTAACCATGAGGTTGGTGGTCAGATTTCATATGATGATGTGATTGATGACTTTGCAGCGAGGAAGCCAGAAGGATTGCACTATAAATGGAAACCAGTAGGAGCTAATATGTAGGCTAACCTTGTGTGATGATAGGGAGTGGAATGTAAATAGTTCTTGAGACAAAGTGAATTTGTAATTTTTGTTTATTTGTTTGTTTATTTAGCATATTATATTTAGATTATTTGACATGTGTAACATATTTTACATTTCTTCTTAATTTTCTTTGAAAGCAAATTTGCACATTCTTTTATTGTTTGTTATTGTTGTTGTTATTATTATTGTTTGTTAGCTAAGTTGCTTGTTTTAATTCTTTAGTGTGCACTTTTATTCTTAGCTCTTGTTCTTGCAAGTAATAAATAAAGGTGCAGTACTTTACTGTATAACTGTTAAGATGTTTTGATTTTTTTGGGGGGGGGCGCAGTGGTGAAGCTCGCCTAGGGCACCAAATGTGCTAGGTCCGCCCCTGCTCATACAATACAAATGGTGTGTGTGTGTGTGTGTGTGTGTGTGTGTGTGTGTGTGTGTGTGTGTGTGTGTGTGTGTTGGATCGTTGGAGCTATGTGCAACTCAAGGCATATGCTCGAACGGGAGCTGCCTGGACGCTGCAATCATGTTGCTGCAATCATGAGTGTGCTGACTTTTCGTACAATGTCCCACTGTCTGGCTTCCTGCATCAAGTCAAGTGCTCGGCGCAGTTGTGTGGATAGAGCGCTCCTCTGTTTTCATTTAAACAGCTCCTTATATCCGTTAGCGCAGCTAGCTAGCACCAGATGCTAACAACAACAATGCACGTAAGGTCTCTCTCTTGCTCGCTCGGACCACACATACACACACCCTCCCGGTCCTCCCGATGGCCAGTCGGTGCCTGCCGGTGAGCGTGGAAGTGTGGTCTGCCACAAGCGGGCGGCAGGAGCGGGGCTGTAAGCAGCATCAGCTTGTAGATGGTATTTTAAACTCGATGCGCTCTGAAACTACGGGGCGGCCAAGGAAAAAAAATACACATGCGTTAATCGCCTTAAAATAATTAGTGGCGTTAATTTTTATATGCGTTAACGCGTTATTAGCGCGTTATTAACGCGTTATTAACGCGTTATTAACGCGTTATTAACGCGTTAACTTGACAGCCCTAGTTTACGCCTATACTATCATTTCTTGATAATGTTGAAGCAATAGCCCCGCCTCTCCCCACCTCTCCTGCTCAGAGATCAGCTGCTGGGTTCTCAGAAGAGGGGGAGGAAAAGAGAGACTCCGTTTTTTATTATTATATAGAGGCCCTTTCTCATTTCTCGAACTCCCCTCCTCGACTCCTATCCTCGATACTTAGTCCCGCCCACAGGAGATGCGAGCGGAGGAGCCGAGGAGGAGAACCGACGAGAGAGGAGAGGAAGCAGCAGGCGGTTAGAGAAGTGAGAACTCCTCTCCTCTGAGTGGTCATTTTAAAGAGACGTCCATTAATGATGACAGAAGGCACAGCAGCCCTCTGTCTGATGGACAGTTGTGTTCATGACCACTTATATATTTACTTTGATTCATTCACAGTGCGGTATAATGAGACAATAACAGGCTACAGATGCGGACATGCACACACACATGTATTTATATAAATATATACAATTTCAGAATCAAACAGAGCACTCATAATAACGTAACACTATCAGAGACTGGATATATCCCCCCCCCCTCTCCCCTCTGGTCGCTACAATGAGAGAAATAAATTACGGGCCAAAAGTTGTATTTACTTTTAAGTATTAAAAAGTATTAAAAGTAAGCAGAGGACACCATACCAACTGAGACCTATCTGTCCGCTGCATCTATGCACACACTGTACCACACACACCTACACCACACACACACACACACACGCACACACACACACACACACGCACATACAGCTCCTAAAACAGGCTACAGCCGTTGTGTATTTTATTGTGAAGCACTAAATGGTTTTAGAAAAATATCGACTCTTTGTTTGTAGATATCTACTAAACTACAGCAAATACAGAGAGTAATGTAGGCCTGTTATACTGAGTGATATATATTCTACACGCTGCTCTGCTTTCTGCACGACCTCACAGCTGTTCTCACTGTAAACATCGCGTCGCGATGAGAGCAGTTCATAAAATAATATCCAGGGGATGCATGCAGAGCTGTGATTGGCTGAGATAAGTCCGGCCGTGCGTCACGACCATAGACTGTATATATAAATGGACGTAGGGTCCGTGACGTCACCCATAGGATTCTGCAGTTGCCGTGAAGCCCTTAGTAGGCGGAGTCGGCCACTAACGGCTCAACAGTGACGTCAGAGTTCAACTCCCGCCTTCTCCAGCCTGCTCCAAATAAGGGCAAAGAGGCGGAGCCGAGGCGGGACCTGCTGCCACCGAGCTGGAAGTTCCAGAGCTAGCTGAAGCTACCAAGCTAAGCTAACATGCTCCCCATCTGCACACTGCCGTCGCATTTTACGTTTCTAAGGTAAGCGGCCATGAAACTATTCAGCAAAACTATAAATTATAATCTAAGTTATTGAGTTTCTAGCATAATACTTCAGAATCTTAAAACCCCTTAACGTGTGTATGCAATTGTGCTAAATTCAACTCTGGTATCAAGCAAATATTAATGTTTGCATGACATTAGTTATTTATATTTTGATATCACTTAACTATACGTTTAATACATTTAAGTCAAGCTAAGGTACATGTGATGGTAGCTAGTTAGTGCTCTTACCTGTGAGGCCTCATCCAAACAGCATAATAACCAGACTGTATTATTCAAACTAAGTACCAGTTCTAGATCCTTGACTTTAGAAAAACAATTCAAAAGACAAAATGTATTTAAAGACCAATCTTTATTTGAATGTGCCTCTTAACCTGAGATATTAGTTGTACAGTAATAGTATTGACAATCTAAAAAAACTGAGCAACTCAACAGTCAACTTTATGTTTCTTATTGTCTAAAGCATTTATTATTTTAATTTTTCCCTTCTCATATTCAGTGTGGACGGATTGAGACAACGTGGTGTCCAGAGAGCTGCAGAGACTTCAGGGAGAAACCTCCGTGTGATGGACGTGCTGTCTGTTGGTTTGGAGAGGACTGAGGGTCTTTCCTCTGCGAGGAGGACCAGGCCTGATGGAGGAGCCCATGCTGGGCAAAGCTGATACCAACTGCACAGGCCTAGTCTGTCACGTGATTTGACTAAATGTGTTTACTTATACATTTAATAGGTTTACACCTTCTGTCCATATGTGCTTTTTATTTAAAACATTTGATTAACTTTTGGTTCACATTTCAATAAACTGTATTTGTATTTGCACTCTTTTCGTCCATTATTCTTACTGAACATGTTAGATTACACATTCACATCTGACTGAAGATTGGCCCCATTTATTTGTGACATTGCAAAGTCTGCGGTACAAGGCACAAGTGATGTGAAGCTCATAAAGTGAGGCAAATAGAAATAATCAGCTGATGGAGTGTAGATGTGGAAATAGCTGCATTCGATCAGCTGACTGTTTTTACAATAAAAGTAGTTTCTTGTGTACTGGTCTTAACATCTCATAACATCAGCCTTTAATGTTCGTCTTGGATGTTCTTCTTGACCCTCAGAGAAGGAGAACATGTTGTGTCTTTCAGGCATGTCCTTTCCTAACAAAAATGACAGGAAACATAAAACATATTATTGCAGAACAAGTGTGTTATTTATGAAAGTGGTGTGTTTGTGTGTTTAGGGGCTGGAGATATAATTATTTTGTAATTGTAATGTTTTTTTTTATTTAAACAATGAGCTACAAAGACAATCAGATTATGAATGAACAGTATGAAGTTCATCAACATTGAAATATATGTTATTATCAAAATAATATTTAACTGTTATCAAAACGTAGTGCAACTGTAGAAGCTTGCTCTGTTGTCTCACTGAAAGAATAACTTTTACCACGTTTTTACAGACAATATTGAGAGATACATCTTTGCCTTCAATACATTACATTAGAAAGCTGACAAAGTCATATTGCTAAATATCTAAATGTAACTTTTTGCATGGAAAAACCCCTCAACTTAACTGATGTGTAGGTGATCTAGTATTTAGTATTGTTTAATGGAATGTATATCAGTGTATTCAAGTCAATACTTAATTCATTTAAACCAATATCTTTCTTGATTCTTTGTACAGTATGAAAAAAGAGTCTTTGTACCTGAGCTGAATTCACTGCTGTGAGGAGTCCAGTTCTGTCTCTCACTCTCTGGTCCAGCCTGTCTGCATCACCTGGACACCTTAAACAAACAGATATATGTGTAAAGTACCATGTGTGCAAACAATATAACTGATTCTCTTCTGTTGAACATGTTGGATTGTGTATTGTCCGAGTCAGGGTCCTTTTTATTTTACTGTAACTTTGGAAGTTGTGTTACCAATGCTTACTGCTTATTTGATACCCATTTGGTAATGCAATTAATAAAAACAACAAGGTTTGGGTTCGTTCTTCAGATGACTGTGACGTTAACGTGTAAGCTCAATAATGAACTCCAGCTCAATCAACCATTTTGTAATATCTAAGTAATCATCTTGAAATATGACATTAATAATTGTAATATACACACATCTTATTGTGAGGTTGATTTTACATAACTACTTCGACATTAGCTTGTCTACATACTCTAGCATAGCCAATTTAAATTAACCTTAGATGCATACAGTTCTACCTACATAATACAATATCTCTAAGTTACAAGGATGTAACCTCATTTTATCAACCTCAAACAGAAGCCGTTTGTTCAACAGTATTATCCCACTTCACGCTTAACACTTGTCTATTTCGTTTTAACCTTTATATATACAGTCTATGATTTTAACTTGGAGGGTACGATTACAATCGTTAGCACCGATGTAGCTACCACTAGCTTACATGCTAACTCAAGCCTTACTATTCATTATGTAGCTGATTAAAATCATTAACACATAAATAAAGCACTCGAATTGTACTTACCGCATTCATGCACCGTCTGTTTTAACCGCAGAGCGAGTCACAATAGTCCGATATAGTGTTGTCACGATACCAACATTTTGGTTTCGATACCGATACCAAGTCAAGAATTGCGATTCCGATTCTTTTTCGATACTTTTCTTAAAAAAAGGGAAACAGTCTTAAATATAATCAGGGATGCAAACTCATCAGGTATGAAAAAGGTGACAAGGATCCGAGCCCCCCGACCCCACGGAATATCGGCTTTAAAATGAGGAATAACAGATGATTTTAGCAGTCAGAACAACTAAAGCAGCAGTGTTACTAAGAACAGAAACGCCAAAGAGTCACATCTAATATACTTATATATCTAATCCACTACAGTTCAGAGGTACATGGTGTACTTTTACTCCACTACATGTATTAATCCCTTTAGTTACTTCACGGATGTGGATGAATGATGTGAAATATAATCAAGTGTTGAATCAAACTTTAGTTCCACCTGGAGTGAATCCACCAGCTACCCTGCAGTCTACAAAGTACTTCAGACTAGCTGCACCTCCACCAGCTATCCTGCAGTCTACAAAGTACTTCAGACTTGCTGCACCTCCACCAGCTACCCTGCAGTCTACAAAGTACTTCAGACTAGCTGCACCTCCACCAGCTACCCTGCAGTCTACAAAGTACTTCAGACTAGCTGCACCTCCACCAGCTACCCTGCAGTCTACAAAGTACTTCAGACTAGCTGCACCTCCACCAGCTACCCTGCAGTCTACAAAGTACTTCAGACTAGCTGCACCTCCACCAGCTACCCTGCAGTCTACAAAGTACTTCAGACTAGCTGCACCTCCACCAGCTACCCTGCAGTCTACAAAGTACTTCAGACTAGCTGCACCTCCTCCAGCTACCCTGCAGTCTACAAAGTACTTCAGACTAGCTGCACCTCCACCAGCTACCCTGCAGTCTACAAAGTACTTCAGACTAGCTGCACCTTCACCAGCTACCCTGCAGTCTACAAAGTACTTCAGACTAGCTGCACCTTCACCAGCTACCCTGCAGTCTACAAAGTACTTTAGACTAGCTGCACCTCCACCAGCTACCCTGCAGTCTACAAAGTACTTCAGACTAGCTGCACCTCCACCAGCTACCCTGCAGTCTACAAAGTACTTCAGACTAGCTGCACCTCCACCAGCTACCCTGCAGTCTACAAAGTACTTCAGACTAGTTGCACCTTCACCAGCTACCCTGCAGTCTACAAAGTACTTCAGACTAGCTGCACCTCTACCAGCTACCCTGCAGTCTACAAAGTACTTCAGACTAGCTGCACCTCCACCAGCTACCCTGCAGTCTACAAAGTACTTCAGACTAGCTGCACCTCCACCAGCTACCCTGCAGTCTACAAAGTACTTCAGACTAGCTGCACCTCCACCAGCTACCCTGCAGTCTACAAAGTACTTCAGACTAGCTGCACCTCCACCAGCTACCCTGCAGTCTACAAAGTACTTCAGACTAGCTGCACCTCCACCAGCTACCCTGCAGTCTACAAAGTACTTCAGACTAGCTGCACCTCCTCCAGCTACCCTGCAGTCTACAAAGTACTTCAGACTAGCTGCACCTCCACCAGCTACCCTGCAGTCTACAAAGTACTTCAGACTAGCTGCACCTTCACCAGCTACCCTGCAGTCTACAAATTACTTCAGACTAGCTGCACCTTCACCAGCTACCCTGCAGTCTACAAAGTACTTCAGACTAGCTGCTCCTTCACCAGCTACCCTGCAGTCTACAAAGTACTTCAGACTAGCTGCACCTTCACCAGCTTTGAGAACACTTTCATGATCAATCATTATAAAACACATCAGATATATTATTCTGAAATGGACCAATCAAACAACGACTACTTTTAAGATTAAGATTCAGATGGATTTTTATTAATCCCTCGTGGGGAAATTGTTTCCCCACGAGGTTTTACTGTCGCAACTTTAATACTTTTACTTGAGGAACATTTTGAATGCAGTACTTTTACTGTAACAGAGTATTCCTACACTCTGGTGCTTCTAGTACAAGACCTGAGCACTTCTACTTTTACTGTCGCTACTTTAACTATATTTTGATGATAATACTTTTGTACTTTTATTTGAGGAACATTTTGATTGCAGGATTGTTCCTACATTCTGATATTTCTACTTTAATTCAAGTACAAGACCTGGGTACTTCTACTTTTACTCAAGTACAAGATATATTCTTATACCACCTCCGTTTATAGCCTATCAAAAAAACTAATAGAAAACGAAGGCTAAAGCTAACGTTAGCAGATAGTGATGCTAGTTTGCTAGTTAAGTTTGCTCAACGATAATATTGCGACAGACAAACGTTTCAGTGCACATCACGCTCTGCGCTCCGACAGGGAGCTCTGCTCTGAACACCTGAACGGCCTGTTCACAGACTTCTGGCCTCTTTTCTGTCAACAAGCCGAGGCGCAGCGGCAGTTGCACTCCCACTTGCAGCCATGCTTCTCGTTTTCTCACATGCTCTGGCAGCTAGCGCGTGGCCGCGTGGACGAGAGAGGGGAGGGACTTAGAACGTGCTTGAGAGGAGCGGGACTGCAGTGCAGGGAGTGGAAGCAGAGCGCTGAACACACACGGTTCTTATTAAAACGGCGCTTTTTCACGGGAGTACTTTTCCCCGTCATTCTTAAAGTACCGATACTAATGAAACGGAGGAATCGTACCGTTTTTAACGTCAGGGTATCGCGGTACCTTTCAAGTATCGGTACACCGTGCAACACTAGTCCGATATATAAGCATGAAGAACAAACAACCACGGCCGGCTACAAGTTGTGTTTCCTGGATGAGCTGAGCAGGCAGAGTCCCTGTAGCTTCACGGAGCAGCTAGCAGAGAGACAAGAAGCTAACAGCGGCAGGCACTTGACAGAGCCGTCACTCAATGTGACCACGCCCTAATTTATGCACAAACTTTAAGACCTAATATAAATAAAAGGGTCGCGTTAGAAAACAATTCACTCATAGATCCATAATCATGAAGGTGGAATCTAACTATATCGATAATAAAAAAGTATGGAGCCAGGGAGAGAAACATGTTTTTTTCTGCTGTAAAGTTGTGCATTTTAACATGGGGGTCTATGGAAATTGCTCCTTTCTGCAGCCATCGCCTATCGGCCAATATATGAACTGCAGTGTGTGACACTTCCATATTGGCTTCACGGCTCTACCCCACAGTTTGCCGCTTGGGTCACGACTCTTTGAAACATCTCTGTTGCCGGAAATGCATCCATGAAGGAGCCGTAGAGGACCCATGTATCCTCGGTTATATCTCCTCCAGAGAGCCTCCTCGACGCTCGGTCCTCGAAGTGCATTTAGAGAAATGAGATGTCCTTCAACATGGCGTGCTAAAATTCATTTCCGGGTCACTACCGGAGGACCAGGAGTCGAGGAGTCGAAGAGGGGGATTTGATGAAATGAGAAAGGGCCAGAGTCGTTATCAATTTGTTTTAAAGCTCAATAAATAACAAAGAAGACCTTTGACCGGCGCTTTTCTAATTTTGTCCGGAAGATTCAAACTTTAACGGACATGTTGACCGGGGAAAAAAAATCTACTCTGCCGCACAGTCCCCTCGTCCCTTGGAAGAGGCGGAGAGGTGGGTGTTTTTCATCTGCTGGTGGACTACCGGAGAGATTTACAGCAGCAGGAGCAAACGCTTGCCTCGTGGAGGGAGAAAAAGAGCCAGAGCGTCCACAGCGGAGAATAAACAGAAGGGCAACCATGGCAACCATGCGTGGGAAGTCTTCTTTGCTGCTTTTGTGGCAGGAGTACAGCGCCACTTACAGGCCTGGCATATGTACTGCAGCGTCTCCAGCACTTTCGAGCGGTCTCGTGTGAACGGACACATTTATGGTGCCTGTTGCGTGTGGACGGAAGACTTTTTTGATAACGATTGCGGTCCGTTTGCGTTATCGTTCTTGTGTGGCTCAGCCTCAGTGAGTGGAGGCCTACTGACAGACAGATGTGTCCTGAGCGACCTCTAGTGGAGCACACTACACACTGCAGCAGTGATTTCACTATAAAAGTCGTGTAATTTGTTTAATTAGCTGATTTGGTCTGTTGATCATGACATTATTAGTTTAATTCACCAGTTTCATACAAATAAAACAATTCCAATGCTCAGGGCCGTCCCTCCTTACAGGCCGATCATGCAGACTGCGTGGGGCCTCGCCTTGCGGAGGGGGCCTCATCTTGCGGAGGGTGCTTCAACTGTGCGGCGCACCTATGCACTTATGCGGTGCAATTAGTGTGGCGCAGCACGGTTTCCCCGCTGCGAGGCTCCACTTGCAAAACAGAGGGCCTCATCATATAACTTTGTGTGGGGCCTCATGTTGGCCAGGGACGGCCCTGCCAATGCTTTTGTAACCTTCCCATTTTGAAAAACAAACGAAGAAAAAACACCTTGAGGCTCATGCTATGATAAACGCAGCCAATTGAACAGTAATCTACGGAAGGTCCCTTAAAAAAAAATATTTAGGATGTGACCAAAAGTGAAAAAAAAGAGTTCTAATTTTAATCTCATAATTCTGATTTTAATTTTAAATCTGTCTTTAATCTCAGAATTCCGAGATAAAAATCAGAATGAGTGAGATGAAGGATTGTTTTTTCACATCCCAACATTTGTTTTCTCATGTGGCCCTCATCCTCTTCCGTAGTACTCTGTCCTCTTAATATTCCTGCTGAAATGTATTAATTCTGGATACAGTAACACCACACATAATATGTGTGTATCAGTGACGTGCAGTCAGTGGAGGCAGAGCCTCACCTGTCATCATACTCCAATGTAACGGAAAAACAAAATGATAATAATAATAAAATGTCTCCACTGATCTGTGTTGTAAATGGGATTTCTGTATGATTCCAATTGCTTCTTATAGTCACAATCAGCAAATTTGCAGAGCTCCGCTGCAACTTGGTTACATGGGAGCGATGAGGATTGAGGCAGGGACGACCTCTGCCTCTTGTAAACCCACAGTAACTTGCTGGAGCGCGGGGACTAATTTATCGCGGCCACTTATTGGTGAGGCACAGATGAGATCTGCCTCACCTCAGAATGCATCACCCCACAGAAACTGTCTGGAAAGCGGGCCCTAAGCGCATGCCTGCACCATCTCACTGTATGTCACCAATGTAATGTTTGTAGATCCCTTTATTACATGTATCCTCACCATCCATAGTCTCTAAATAACGTATTTCACGTATGATATTTAGGCTCGCTGGTCTCATCATACAACGGCAATGAAAAAAGCACCAGGAGAGGCAGCCATAACCTCTGCCGCACTGAAGGGGGCGCACGTGAGCCCACAGGTTCTTGTTGCTGCTGTTATCCTACGCAGAGACGAGAGACACAAACAACAAACTAGACTTTTTAAACTAGAGAGACAAGGAGGACTTTTACAAAAAAGTAATAGAGATTGTTGTCCAGAAGGAGAGCATGGACTTCATCTTCAAGTCAAGGTAAGACCACAATTGTAATGAACATGGGATCTTACTAAGAGAGAACAATCCAATATATTGTGGGTATCCTTTTGTTGAACCGTCTGTTTAAAATTAATAAAAGCATCAGACTAAAAAAGCTTTTGAAAATAACAGAATATTTCGATTAAGGTCAAAATATAATATTTGTAAATCTGACTGTGAAAGAGTCAGTGCCTCACCAGCCATGCACCTCACCGCACGTCACTGGTGTGTATATCAGGGGGGACATCCTTTTCTACGATGCATGACAAACTTCAGACTGAAATCCCAACCATAGCTCCGCCCTTTCTAGGCTCCTCCCCCTGACGACACAAACACACGCACGCGCGCACACACACACACACACACACAGGAGAGAGGACAGCATATATTTAACCGAAACTCGCCGAAACACTGAAACAGAGGTACGAACACACGTTAATGTTATTATGTATATCTGCTGTCCCTGTCACCTCGACAGGTTACAGTTGTTCCTGTGAGCGGGTCACTCACTCCGAGAGACACTTTGTCCTCCAGAGACTCCGGACAGTCCTTGTAGCTTCGTTAGCTCGAAGTTCAGTACTGTGAGCGCACTGAGCCTCTCAGTGATATCAGTGTAAGAATTATGTGGTAAAGCTGTGTACTTGTACAGGTCTGCCGGGCTTTAACTTTTAACATGAAGTATTTCCTGTAGTGTCCTCGCTGCTGTCCCGGCCGGCGTCCCGCTCCCGAACTTCCTACAGTGGTGTGGAGTAACTACGTGTCTTACTCCTACAGTTCTTAGAGGTGGGAACAGTAGTCAGATATTCTACCTAAGTAAAAGTAGAAGTACCAGAGTGTAGGAATACTCTGTTTCAAGTAAAAGTCCTACATTCAAAATGTTACTCAAGTAAAGGTACAACAGTGTTAGCATCGACACCATAGGCTATAGTTAAAGGAGCGACAGTAAAAGTAGTCTTTGTGCAGATTGGTTCATTTCAGAATAATATATCTGATGTGTTTTATAATGATTGATCATGAAAGTGTTCTCAAAGCTGGTGAAGGTGCAGCTAGTCTGAAGTACTTTGTATTCTGCAGGGTAGCTGGTGGATTTACTCCAGGTGGAACTAAAGTCTGATTTAAGACTTCATTATATTTACCATAATTAATCCAGATCTGTAAAGTAACTAAAGGTATTCAATAATTGTAGTGCAGTAGAAGTACAAAGTAGCAAAACACGTAAATACTCAAGTAAAGTTCTAGTAGGCCTACCTCAAAATTGTGCTTAAGAACAGTACTTGGGTAAATGTACTTAGTAACTTTACACCACGGAACAGCTCATCAGTATTCTAACCTTTCACCTTATCTCCCACAATCACTTCCATTACAACTCAGTTAATGGGGCTCATTTTTATATTGCTTCAGTTTATAATCGTAACGGATCGAAAAGTTCAGATTAATTTTTCAATACATGATGCACTTTCACAAACAACAACCAACATACTTATTCCATTCAAATTAAGTACATTATTCAAGTTTACATTAACTTTAAATAATAACACGGGAGAAATTAGCAGAAGCCTCTCTTTTCCTCTCTCTCTCTCCCTCCCCTGACAGCCCGTCAGTATCCGTCTCATGAGTATGGGCTTAGATTTGTCTCATAAATATTTGTGTGAACATAACAATTTTTTGATTTGTAAATTTAAAACACCATCCACAAATGCATTTAAAAGATTTGCAAACTCACAAATAAATTTGCAAATGTAAAACGGATCTGCAAATTTACAAATAAACAAAAGGAATTTGTAAATATTTCTTTAACATTGACAACTTTCGATCAGGCATTTGTGAATCCATTTTGTATTTGTCAACCAAAAATGCGCTTGTGGATCTCAAATCTCTGCTTGTGGATCGTCTTTTTACACATACAGAGTTTTGAGACAAACTTTCCGCCGGTCTCGACCGAAATCTGCTCGTGTCACTCGGTTATTTTCGGAAACCACTTAATGGCCTGCTGATGACGACATTTCCGGATTTCAAGGTTTCAAAGTAAGAGCATGATGGCTTCCCTCTGGAGTCGACGCTCGCAGCGCCGTGTCGAAGTGCGCATATTCTACTTATTTAATCAGATTTTTTCGATTATAAGGAGTACAAATATCATGAGATAACCACCGAATCGCTGGAACTGTAGCTTTCCAGCGGTACCTATCGTGAGACTTTATCCGACGACTCACAGCAGCCAATAAGGCCGCTCAAAGCAGCTTGACTTTGCGTTCCACTGTGTGGGATTTGGTTGTATCGTATGTCGGTCAAGTAAATCTCGGCCGGGGCAGCTGCAGCTATGCTGGTCTGAAATGACAAATGGACACTCAAGTAATCACTAAGGACCTACCGACCAAGAAAAAAACATAAACCACGTGTCTCCCATCAGTTAACGTATGTGAGGAAACAAGAGAGAGACTGAGAAAATGGCTAAAAAAAACACAACAGTTACGGACGCGCAAAAGATTATTTTCGCTTGCACTCGTGAAAATGGAGCATCAGAACCAGAAGGCTTCGACTCTTCTGAAGAAGAAGAATACAGGGACAACAAGGATCCATTTGGACATGGGTACGTGTAAATATTACAGTAATAGTGTACTTTCTCTTTGTGTGGAATTCCGCACAAATGAACAATAGGTTTATTGAACTTTTTCTTGGGACAAAATAGACTCTCAGATAGTAAACGTTTACTCTGTGTAAACGTTTTTTATGTGCAAAAGTGAGGTTAAATGTGTAGATGAAAATAATCGTTTATTCGTCCCACAACGGAGACATTTACAGTGGCTATAGACATGTATTTGACTGTTTTGTTCAGAGGGGACTTTGTTCTAGATTTATTTATATGTGTGTCTGATTTTATACTGAATGTAAAGTAACTGGAAATACCTGTGTGTGTGTGTGTGTGTGTGTGTGTGTGTGTGTGTGTGTGTGTGTGTGTGTGTGTGTGTGTGTGTGTGTGTGTGTGTGTGTGTGTGTGTGTGTGTGTGTGTGTGTGTGTGTGTGTGTGTGTGTGTGTGTGTGTGTGTGTGTGTGTGTGTGTGTGTGTGTGTGTGTGTGTGTGTGTGTGTGTGTGTGTGTGTGTGTGTGTGTGTGTGTGTGTGTGTGTGTGTGTGTGTGTGTGTGTGTGTGTGTGTGTGTGTGTGTGTGTGTGTGTGTGTGTGTGTGTGTGTGTGTGTGTGACTCCTGCCCCGGCTCCCAAACTTTATTTTTAGTTGTGCCTTGTTATTTGTGCTTAAGCAACATGCCACTTGAACTTTATTTCAATAAACTTAGTGGTAATTATTGTCCTACATTTTAATTTGTTTTACAGAGAGGTTTCACATCTGCCTGGGCCTAACGGCTCACAGGCGACGTGTATATATAGGAGCCAGAACCTCCAGCTGTGCCTGCCACCAGGTCAAGATACACTGTGGCTCAAGGGGCTTCACCACTGCCATCACCACCAAGGACCAGCAGACCAGCATCACTACAGCTGCCTCCACCTCCATCTGTGCCTGCCACCAGGTCAAGATACACCTCAGCACAAAGGCCTCCACCACAGCCACCAGCATCAACTCAGCCAGCAAGGAGGTCTCTTATAGCTATCACTACAGCACGGTTTAAGCGTACCGTGCCCGGCCCGTTTTTGGTTGCGTTTCCACTAGGCGTAGTTCCGGCTAGCGGGTACTTTTTCACAGTTTTCTGGCTCTCCAAAATCGAGGTTCTTTCCGGGCAAACAACCGGGCTGAGTATGCTAAACCAGTGAGAAAATCGCTGGCAACTACAACAAAATAAACATATTTTACCGTGATTTAATTGTAATACACGTTTCTAAATTATGCCGAAGCAACAACATACTGATACCGGTTAGTAAAAACCATGAATTAATGCTTTGTAGGGGTGTAACGGTATTCGTACCGAAAATATTCGGTATGGGCCATTCGGTTCGGTACACATGTGTACCGAAGTATACCGAACGAATATAACGTTAAACGAAAAATATTGAGAACGTGAACAACTTTTTCAAATTAATCTCATGTGCTGCGTCGCAGCATTCAGAGTAATCTGCTCACATTGGGTTCAAAGCGTCATAGAGCGACGAAGTCATTTCATTGGACGAGAGGCATACTATAAGAGCTGGTCACAGGGATGCGTTCAAATGTAGTCAGTCATTTGAGGAACTGTCGAAATGGCGAACGCAGATAAAGTTGAGCTGGAAAATCCTCCAGCATCATTGAAGTCTCCGGTTTGGGAACATTTTGGTTTCGCAGTTACATACAAGGATGACGGACAAAGACAGGTGGACCAAACCAAAGCTGTTTGTCGGCATTGTTCAACTAAAATTGGTTACGCGGCTGGCAATACATCAAACTTGCACACTCAGTTGAAAAGGCATCACCTGAACGTGAATATCACCGGTACCAAAAGAAAAAAGACTGAAGTGCAAACTCAACTCCCGCTAGCATTTAAGCCTCCACCACTCGCAAAAAGTTCAGACCGAGCCAAAGCTATTACAAACGACAAATATCCTTATGTTGCCATGTTAGCAAAGCTCTACCTGGCTGTATCTGCTACCTCTGCCCCTAGCGAGAGGGTGTTCTCCACAGCAGGAGACATTGTTAGTGCCATCAGATCTGCCCTTTCGGCAAGCAATGTGGACAAGTACATCTTTCTTTAAAAAAACATGAAAATACAATGACAAGCAAGCAAGTCCTAATGTATGGAAGCAAACAAGAGACAGAAGTATTTGAATTTTATTAGACTCCAAATGTATCGCATTGAAAATAATTATTTTGAAAATCATGTATCTGAATTTTTTTGCTCCGAATTTACCTATGTGAGATAACATTTTCAAAATTCAAGGTAAAAAAATGTGAATGTTCAAATTCAGATCCCAAAAATTCAAGTGAAAAAAATTCGAATACACAATTTCGGTGTATAAAATTCGACGTCGAAAATGTCGGTGTATAAAATTCGACGTCAAAAATTGCGATGCAGCATCATCCGGGCTACTCAGACAGGATAAGCAATCGAGCCCGAATGCTATCAACCCGACTTCTGGCCTATCAGAGCACGGCTTTGTCAGTGAGAAAAATTACGGAGAACAGTGGGGTTCGGGTAAGTAGTCAGTTTGTGCTCTTTATTTTACAAGCAGTGAGGGCTCGACAGCATTTGTATCTTACATTAGCTAGCTAAATGAGTGAAGTAGCCTTGTGCCTTGCTGTTAGCAAGCTCCATAGTTATCATTAATTGAAGTGAATCGCAACGTTACCGTGTCCTTTTGTGTGTGTGTGGGGGAGTGTGTTTGACGGTTTCCAAAGTAACGTTACGATCACTTCGGTTAGATAAGTCAAGTAGACCATGCTACACTATACAAATACTCTCTTACAAAAGTTACTTTAGTAAAAGTATGCTAGCATAATTAGGAAAGTGTTGTTAAAGTATTTAAAGTAGACACAAGTTATACTATTATATCATTTGTTTTATTGTTATTACCGATGCAAGAGTTGACTTAACTGTTGTAGTTGGAGCTCATTTATAACTAATGATTACTTTCATAATGGTTCAATGTGCTGACTATTTTCTACATTAATAGATCAAGGTCTGGTTTGTTCAAACTCTCAAAATAGTAGGACATGCTGTCATAATTACCCAGAGTCCGAAGTGACACCTTTACAATGTTAAAGCTGTTAGATAAATGTAGTGATGTAAAAACTGAAATATTCAAGATAGTGTCGTGGAAAAGAGATAATGTTTTAAAAACATGTTACTAAAACAAAATCTCTTGTTTTGGACTGACAGTAATTATTCAAGAAATAATAGATACATAAATACACACACATCAATGGTGTGCATTTGTTGTGGATGGAACACAACAAATGGTGTTCTTACCTGTGATGCCTCCTCCAAACATTATAACCAGACTGTATCATTCAAACTACAAGTAACAGTTCTAGCTACTTGACTTTAGGAAACAATTCAAAAGACAAAATCAACACAATTTATTGAAAGACCAATCTTTATTTCTCTCCTTTTGTTTGTGTTATTAAACCATGTCAATCTAAAAAACTGAGCAACTCAACAGCTAACTTTATATTTCTTATTGTCCAAAGCATCTATTACACTATTTGTTCCCCTCTCATATTCACAGGATGGATGCTTAGAGACTTTGGGGGAAACCTCAGCTTTATCAACGTCCTGTCTGTTGCTTTAGCCAGAGAGGGCTGAGGGTCTTTCCCTGCGAGGAGGACCAGGCCTGAGGGAGGAGGACCAGGCCTGAGGGAGGAGGACCAGGCCTGATGGAGGAGGACCAGGTCTGAGGGAGGAGGACCTGCACCTACAGAACTTAGCCCATGCTGGGCATAGCTGTTACCACCTGCATAGGCCTATCCTGTCAATTAACAGATTAACATTTAGTATAACTTATGTATATTATTTCGTTTTTATTTAAAAAAAAATAGTGATGGTTCATGCTTGATAACTTTTGGTTCACATTTCAATAAATTGTATTTGCACCCATTTTGTCCGTTATTCTTACTGAAAATGTTACATTACACATTCACATCCGACTGAAGATTGGCACAATTTATTTGTGACGTTGCAAACTCTGGCAAGGCAAGGCAAGTATTGTGAAGCTTATAAAGTGAGGCAAATGCATTTGATCAGCTGACTTTTTTTTCTTGCCAAACTTTATAGGCCTGACAATAATCACACTGTCTCTGAGGTGCAACGTAAAACACAAAACAACACAAAAATGAAGTTCCTGTTAGACTACAAAACTAGTCAGTGTGCAGGTCTTTGTGTTACAATATAAGTGTCTCTTAGTGAATATCCTGTACTGCTCTTAAATCTCATCACATCAGCTTTTCCTTTCCCTCTTGGAAACAGAAATATCAAAAAACATATTATTGCAGAGCAAGTGAGTTATTTAAGAAAGAGGTGTGTTTGTTTGTTCAGGGGCTATAAATATAATGATTTTTTTATTTGAATGTGTTTTTTAAATCCAACAGTGTACTACAAAGATAATCAGATTTAATAAACCGTTCTAAATTCATCAACATTGAAATAAATGTATAATTAAAATAATATTTAACTGCTATCAAAACTGAGTGCAACTGTAGAAGCTTGCTCTGTTCGGTTGTCTCACTGCAAGAATCACTTTTAACATGTTTTTTTACAGTCAATATGCAGAGACAAAGGGTCGCATCTCTCACTATGTTCAATACTATTTGCCTTAAATACATTGAAATGTGAAAGTTGAACAAAAAAGTGATTGGTAAACTGTAAATGTAACCTTTTGCTAAGAAAGTACACTCAACATCACTGATGTGTAGGTGATCTAGTATTTAGTCATGTTTAATGGCATGTGTATCAGTGTATTAGAGTCATTACTTTATGCATTCTTTGTAAAGTATGAAAAAGGTATACCTTGGAATCCGTGCTGAAGTACTCTGCTGTTAGGAGTCCAGATCTGTCTCTCCTCCTCTTGTCCAGCCTGTCTGGATCACCTTAAGGAGACTTTGAACAAACAGATGTAAAGTTACATGCATGGGTTACAGACTTCTTTACATGCAAACAACTTGTTATCTCCTTTTAAAAACAGGTCATAATCTTCTTGTTCTACTTGAGAAATTGCTGGATGCCACAGTCCTCATACTGTATCAGTTTGAGTATTATTGTGTAGGTCCTTTTTATTTACTGTTACTTTGGATGAGGTTTTCATGAGTCAGTCAAATTAATTTGTTTTCATATGCCATATTCATATGTATCACACACGTAAGGGTAAGACACAAACCTATTTAACAAATGCAATGCAAAGGATAAGCTTAATGTTCACTGAAGTCACAGATAACGTCATATCTACTATTTAAACAAATCATTTCCTTGTCACTAAAGCATTGACTACGCTATTCATCGTCTTTAAGTTAGCATGCATTAAGTTACATGTTCCGTTCTACAGCCACGATAAGGCTGTTTCTTAAGTGTGATGAAAATACAATTAAAAGAGGCATTAAAAACAACCAGCCGATTGTCGAACCTCAGATTGAGGAGGAACAATGCGGATTCCGTCCTGGTCGTGGAACGACGAATCAGCTTTTTACTCTCGCAAGGATCCTGGAGGGGGCCTGGGAGTACGCTTATCTGGTCTACATGTGTTTTGTAGACTTGGAGAAGGCGTATGACCGAGTTCCCAGGGAGTTACTGTGGGAGGTGCTGCGGGAGTATGGGGTGAGGGGGTCTCTACTCAGGGCCATCCAATCTCTGTACTCCCAAAACGAGAGCTGTGTCCGGGTCCTCGGCAGTAAGTCGGACCCATTTCCGGTGAGGGCTGGCCTCCGCAAGGGCTGCGCTTTGTCACCAATCCTGTTTGTAATATACATGGATCGGATTTCGAGGCGTAGTCGTGGGGGAGGGGGTCTGCAGTTCGGTGGACTAAGGATGGCACCACTGCTTTTTGCAGATGATGTGGTTCTGATGGCTTCATCGGTCTGCGACCTTTAGCACTGGATCGGTTCACAACCGAGTGTGAAGCGGCTGGGATGAGGATCAGCACCTCCAAATCTGAGGCCATGGTTCTCAGCAGGAAATCGATGGACTGTCCACTCCAAGTAGGGAATGAGTTCTTACCCCAAGTGATGGTCATGAAGGATGGGTCATGACCGAAAGAACGAGATCGCGGATACAAGCGGCCGAGATGGGTTTCCTCCGCCAGGTGGCTGGTGTCTCCCTTAGGGATAAGGTGAGAAGTTCAGTCATCCGGGAGGGACTCGTAGTTGAACCGCTCCTCCTTCGCGTCGAAAGGAGCCAGTTGAGGTGGTTCGGGCACCTAGTAAGGATGCCACCTGGGCGCCTCCCTAGGGAGGTATTCCAGGCACGTCCAGCTGGGAAGAGACCAAGGGGTAGACCTAGGACCAGGTGGAGGGATTATATCTCTTCGCTGGCCTGGGAGCGCCTTGGGACCCCCCAGTCAGAGCTGGTTGATGTCGCCAGGGAAAAGAAAGTTTGGGGCTCTCTGCTGGAACTGCTACCCCCGAGACCCGACCACGGATAAGCGGGAGAGATGTATGGATGGATTTAAAAACAACAATGTTTGGGTCGTTCGTCGGATAGACGGTTAGCTACAATAAATAACTCCAGTTCAACAAACCATATAACAATATCTAAGGGAGCGTTATTTCTGGACCATTTTGAAATGTGACTGCGAATTAAAATGAACCTTAACAATGCATACAGTAACCTAACTAGCAAACTAACTATCTAACGCACAAGGATGACCTTATTTTACCAACCTCGCACAGAAGCCTTTTGGTATACAGTAGCATCCCACTTAATGTTTTATACTTCTCTATTACGTTTAACTTGGATGCTACGCATAGCACAGCACAGATGGAGCTACCGATTGCTCAAATGCTAACCCAACTCTAAACATTAATTAACGTTAGCTTAATAAAAACAGTAACATCACATAAAGTACGCAGGGTTGACTTACCGAAGAAACTGCATTCATGGACGGTCTGTTTCAACCGCAGATAAATCCTATATTTACATGACGAATAGTCCACCAGGAGCCAACACAACAAACACGGCCGAGGTCAAGTAGTGTTCTCCTCATGAGCTGAGCCGCTGTAGCATCACGGAGCCAACGGAGCTAGCAGTGAGACAGAGGAGCTAGGAGAAGCAGTCCCGTTGTCATGAAGGGGGAATCTAACTATATACAGAATATGTTTTTGTGGATCCAGGCTAGAAACATGTTCATTTTCTGATGTTAAGTTGGACATTTTAACATAGGGTCTACGGGAATTGCTCCCATCTGCATCTTATCGCTTACAGTTTGCAGCATTGGGCTTCACCGCACTCTGTCCCGGAGTTCTCCGCTTGGCTCTGATAGGCCAGAAGTCGGTTTGATTGCATTTGAGCTTGATTGCTTATCCTGTCTGAGTAGCCCGGATGATTTTGCATCGCAATTTTGGACATCGAATTTTAAACAATGACATTTTTTACGTCGAATTTTAAACACCGAAATTTCACTTGAATCTTTGGGATCTGAATTTGACTATTCGAATTTTTTTTTACTTGAATGGTTACATTTTTATTTCACATAGGTAAATTCGGAGCAAAACAATTCAGATACATGATTTTCAAAGTAATTATTTTCAATGCTATAAATTCCGTGTCTATACTTCCAGGGCTCGAGCTTAAGGACGTCCCGTCGTCTAAAAAAATAGTGTCGGGGAGGATAAAAAATAATTTTGGGACGAGAGTTAAAATAAAAATTACAAACTACAAACGGCGATGAAAATGAAACCGACTGCACGTTTTGTGTAGCACACAGTTATTAAACCTCCTTGTCAACATAAACACACACGCACAAAACATTTAGCAACCCACGACATACACACACAAACATGTAGCTACTGCTGTGCCGCTGGCTGTCAGCCAGTCGCCCAGCTGGCTGTGCCTGCGAATTCCTGGTCCGCAAATTTGCGCTCTCTATGGTCAAGCCAGATTAATATAATATGGCTCTGGGTCTAGCTATGTACTGAGTGTGTGTATTTCGCGGGTTGAGTGATGTACAATGGCATCCCGTGGAGGAATTCTGAAATGTTTTACCGTTACATCACAAAAACGCACAGCAGAACCAGACCCTGTAGCGCCGGCCTCTTTATTTACTTACTCCTCTTCATCCCCTCTGGGTAATAAGGCTGAGAAGAGAACCCTCCATCGTATTTAGTCCTTAGCAATATGCTGCGCCTCTCTCCATGTAGGGATGGGTACCGAGCCCCGGTATTAAACGGGCCCCGGGCCGGAATTATTAAAGACAGTGGTAACGTTAAGCTCCGACGTTATCAGACTTGTTATCGGTACAGGAGACATTTAAAAAATATATGTCATGTATTATTGCTACATACACATTATATCGCAGTTTTAGTTTCACCAACTCCATTTCTAATATGCAATAAGACTACAACATGCGTCTATGATGTATTTTCGAGCTTTCCAATCCAGACGAGATCTCTCTGTCCCGTCTGTGTGCGAGGGGGCGGGGCAGTTTGTAAAGGTCTCCTGACTGTGTTACAGACCGTCATCCTGGTTAGTGGGTACTCTGGGTTCTGTCTTCAGGACAGTGTTGGATTGTTTTGATAATTGGATGGGACTTGATTGGATTCAATATTCGAGTAATTTTCTCGTTTGTGTGTTTGTTTAAATATATTTGGCCCTTTGTTTATGTGATTGAATGATTTACTCAAATAAAAAGGTTGATGAATTATCATCTAATGATTTGTATGATGTTTTATTTATGTTGAAGGTCACTTTGAATGATTTTAACTAATGAGAATGTAGAAAAATAAAAATAAAAATCGGGACGGTCCATATTCATTTCGGGACGGCTTGGATTGTATTTCGGGACGGTTCCGGGAGGATGGGGGAAAAAGTTAGTCGAGAGCCCTGATACTTCTGTCTCTTGTTTGCTTAGTAATGTCAAACTAGTACAGTACAGTTCAATACAGATTATTTCAGTTCATCGAAATGCTGCACCTTAATGTTTATTTTATTATATTTTGTATTTATTTGAGTGAATACATTATTCAGTTTAATAATAATTAAAAAAACCCAACAAATATTTTATGTTTTGTGATAATTTTTTCTGCTGTACGGAAAACGTGTTTGTGTTTCGCATTGAAGATGACATCACGGCTCCGCTTACACTGTGTTACTATAGATACTACCCCAGTTCCTAAACTGTATTGGACGGTGGTAGTGAAGTCGATAGGGACTTGGCTTGGGAACTGGAAGGTCACCAGTTCAAAATGGCAGCACACTGCTCCTAACACTAGGATGGGTCAAATGCAGAGAAACAATTTCCCCACGAGGGATTAATAAAAGTCCATCTTATCTTATCTTAATGGAAACGCAGCATAAAGTGAGCCTGGCCTAACAAGGCCTAACAAGGCCTAGCCATACTGTACTATACCGAGCGAGGCCCTGCAGTGGAAAAGCGCCATTAGAACACACGTATCCCCCACACAGCCACCATCATCAACCCGGCCAGCAAGGAGGTCTCGTAGAGCACACATACCTCCCACACACCCACCAGCATCGACCCGGGACAATCAAACGTACCTCCCTCCAACACAGCTACCAGCAGCCCTGCACCATCACCCCCACCTGCACAGCAGCCAGCCCCACTGTCTTGGAAGACGGACAAAGACCCTGCCACTGCTCCCCCTGTCTTTACATTTATAATGAGTAGTTGGTTGAAAAAGTTCTGATATTGTAAATAGTAAGATTTACCAGTTTCTTATATTTTTATAAATAGTTGGTTGAAAAAAACATATATTAAAAAAAAGAGTTCTAATGCTGAATTTGTATTTGTACACATCACACAACCTTGGTCTGTCATATGAAGTCATTCAGTCCTGATGTGTCTCAGTCCCTGCTGTGGGGAAACTGGATTGATAAACAACTATTTTACTCAAAATTCGAATTGAAACATTTTCATTTCAGACTTGAATTACAAATGTATATACAGAGTTAATCATATTTTGCACTACTTTTGTGAACCTGAGACTTTGGTAAACCAAATCTAAAACACCAGAAAAATGGATGACATGAGTAAGTCTGTGTTTTCACAAGAGTTTTGAAGATTTAAAAAAAAATCGGATGTCAAATGTTCAGCTTTCGAGCTAAATTTTTCATCACACAGTGCTCTAAGTTGAGTGACTTTATACCAAGAACAGAGACTGTCCTGAATATTTTTGATATGTAACACACGGGGTGCCATGTATAATATTTAAAAGGTGACTTAAGGAGACATCTAAAAAAGACTGAAGAGGGTTAATGCGCCGTTTTTGTATTACTATAATGAACAGCAATATGTTAGGTGCATTCTTTATCACCATCATGTTATAGTGATACAGTTAGTTTGTGTTAGTTTATTTGTTCAATACAGCCTATATTAGTAGCCCCAGAGATAACTCTTTCTTCATATTTTTTGTCTATTCATTCAAGTGGGTCAAAGTTACAAAGCACTAAAAATAACATTTTATTAATCGGCCTAGTTTTACCTTACCAGCGGTCAGGCAGGCCGCTAGTAAACTCTCAGAATATGTATCTGCTAAACATCGATCTCTCTATAGGGCACCATGAGTAGTGGGGGGGAAGTGGGTTATGCTAAGCATATTGATACATTTGACCATTTTGTGCCAGTTTTGGACTCGTAACATGACTTGCTGTGTTCTTGATCTCTACAATGCCTGCAAAACCAATACTAATACAACAGACCACCTAACTATGTGTGTTCTGACAAAGGTTCTCACTTTAATAACAAGTGAAATGCTGTTTCTCCTTTTGTTAGACATGTCAGAGTCTGCAGGCCGCAACTCCTCCGTCTCCTCCATCTCTTCCATCTCTCTGGTGGAGATTAAGGCGGAGACTCATCTGGTCCTGCGGGCCTTTCTCCATCGGACAGTCTCCATGCCCCTGAAGGAGAGGCCCGGCACAGTAGGAGGGCTCTACAGAGACCACAGCCAGTACAGGTGACACGCCTCTCTGTGCGGGCTTTGCTGGATCTGTTTCTGTGTGTCACTGTTCAGGACCGCCTCAGGCAGGATACTGATGTCAATAATGCTCGGATCTCAGAAACATGTTGTTTTATTAACAGAGATGGTTCACTCAATGAGAAGTAGAGATACTCGTGTTGAAAAGTGCTCTGGTCAAAGTGGAAGTACCGACTTTAAGTTTATAGGCTGTGAAAGTAAAAAGCCCTAACCACCAATACAATGTCATTCCAGTTGAGCTAGGAATGTATTCCACTTATGTGAACATATATTTAGAAGTCATTATTAAGTTCTCATGATTTACAATTGTAAGGATACTGTCCTTTATTTCAAATGGTGTTAAGTGATGAGATATCTCTCCTGTCGTTAACCATACGGATGCTTTTCATACTAGCTCCAAACCACAAGAAAAAGTAAAGGATGGGGGAGATTATCAAGATGTCACTTCAGCAGATGAGAAGAAGACTGGATTCAAGGACTTCATAAAGCAGCTGCCTCTAAGTAACTCCATACGCCGGCCCGCCAAAGAACCTAAAGGCTCCCTGGACCGGGACAGCAGGTCCAAGGCCATCAGAGACCTGACAGACGTGAGCACGAGTTATTTTTACTTCACTGCACACACACAAGTGTCTGACTGTTGATTTCAATCTGAGAGAGAGATCCCTCGGTCTGATATTTTCAGTTGGTGTTGCTGGAGGAAAACTCATGTAAGGATTCTGATTGGTTGCCTTCTGAGCCAGTCGCTGCCTGACCTCCTCATCAAGATTATTAGATATAACATAGACCTTACATGTATGTGAGAATAAAAAAATACAAACCATGAAATAAAACTGGTGAGCCAAAGCAAACTGGTGTTGTGTGTTGTGAGTCAGAGATGGTGCCTTCACATTCAGTGTAACCTATGTTTAAAAGGGTTCACATAGCATAGCAGCACATAGCAACACATAGCAACACATAGCAACACATAGCAACTCACATTTCTCTCAAAGTATTGTTTTTATGCCTCGTTCTCTTTTCTGTCTTAAATGTCTAAATTAGTCTATCAAATACATACTTGAGTTTATATTTCTCAAGCGATATAAATATGATAGTAAAGAGACTGTCTGTCCAGATAAATGTGGAGAGATTATTTGAACCATTTGCCAAATGTAATACTAATGCAGTAGTAACAGAGGGAGAGGGTAAACACGCTGTCCGGAGAGAGATGACAGGGAGTTTGAAATGTTAACGGAGTGACTACCTCTGGTGTTTGGAAAAAATTATAAAAATTTATAAAAATTGCATAATGGACATAGGATTAATTACATAAGAAGTATTAAACATGCTACCTATAAATGACTTTATAAATTGAATAAGATTAAACCACTAAATTGTAAAGAATATTACATTTTATATTAGTATATATAAATATATATATATATAAAAATATAACATCAAAACCATCACACTTTTAATGTTGAGCAAAAAAACCTGTTCCCACAGGACGATGTCATATCCCCCTCCTCTACATCAGAAGAAGATGACGGCGAGAAGAGACAGCCGAAGAAGTTGAACCAGAAAAAAATTAAAAGAAAGATCTCCAGATTCTTCAAGAAAAGGATAGAAAAAGAGAAGGACGGAGAGAGGGACAAAGAGAAGGACAAAGAGAGGGACAAAGAGAAGGACAGAGATGGAGCTCGTCCTCTGAGACCTTCTACGCTGCCAATCGACAAACATCTTGAACCCTCCCCGGCCCTCATCTCTCCCAGTAAGATCCTCCATTACACAATGAAACGACTCAAACCAGATCATTTATTTGCTGCAAAGCCTACAGTTTAAATGTATATGTAGACATCTTTCATTTTCAATTTCATCGCTTAGAATGGGCCCTTTATAACCGTTTTCTCCACACCGCCCTGCTGTTATTGTAGGGTGTTAGACCGAACTCTAGTGAGCGGGGCATTGGTGTTGTAGGGCAGACCCAAAGGTTAGCATCACCAGGGCTCCTCCCATTGGGTTCTGGATTATTGCAGAAAATAAGATCTACCGCGGTCTCATGGCTGCACGTCACCTTTGCTAAGCTAAAGGAGGCCAATGTCAGCGGGAAGGCGTTTAGTAGTCTCCTTTAGTCACTTGGTCACTTTAGAACCAAAAACACATTCAAAACATCCACTTCAAGACAAGGGAACAGGAAGTGGAAAATGCTGACTCATTTCCTGGTTTTACTCCATTCAAAACTAAATTGTGTCTGATTGCACCGGGTTGTAACCTTGTTGTTATTGTTGTTGTTGTTGTTGTGTGAACATGCACACATTATGTTTATGAAGTGACGGAAGTAGAGTGGTGACAATTGATTTAATGTTTGATGGAGTTGTGGTGTATGTCACTGCAGACCACCCTCCTGAGTTCTATGATGAAGTAGCAGAGAAGCTGGAGAAGATTGCCCGGAGGAGCAGCTGTAAGAAGACTGTGAGTCCCACAGTCCCGCCCCCAACAGGTAAACACACACACACACACACACACACACACACACGCATTCCCCCTACCACCAAGCTATTAAGCATTAAAGGTCACCTTTTGATGTCATGTATACATACATATGTGTCCCCGGTGTGTCAGGAGACTCACAAAGTGTCCTCTGTCCTCCTAACCCACATGTCTAAAAACGGGGGTAAAACGGAGCTGATCCAGATTTGCTGCAGTCATGACGACATTACTAAAATGTTTGACTTTGTGTTGAACTCCCGTCCATGTTCCAACCTATCAGAAACAATGCGCGTCGTGTTTTGGAAGTAATATGGTCTGTTTACATAAGCGAGAGTGTGTGTGTGAAGAAGCAGAAAGGTGCTCGCCTTGTAGTAAACCCGCAAGAGAGAAAGCGTTTGAGTTCCATACTGTTTCAGAAATAATGATGATGGAGAAACGTAACAAGCAGCAGTGGTCCACTGAAGAGACCAGCTACCTGCTGGGAATCTGGTCTTCCCAAGAGGTGCAGAGGAAGCTGGAGCACAATCGGCCATTGTTGTTGTTGTCGGTGTGAGCTGTGAGGGGTTTCCGCGCGGGTTGGCTTTACCGGGAGTCGAGCTTAATGTGTTTTACAGAGACACGGCTACACGGGGATATTCCAGACTGTCTGGTGGAGCCGGGCGGCTTCACGGTGGTTCGAGCCGACAGGGACACGCGGAGCGGCAGGAAGAGAGGCGAGGGACTTGCCGTTTTCATTAACAACATATGGTGTAACCGTGGACACATAACTGTGAAGGACCGTCTCTGTACTCCGGACATAGAGCTGGTGGCGGGGAGTTTGAGGCCGTATTTTCTACCTAGAGAGTTCTCACACGCCATTGCTGTTATTGTTTACATCCCGCTGGGTGCCGCAGCGTCGCAGGCGAATGACGTCATCCGCCCCTCTGTTGCGGGATTACAGACACAGCACCCCAGTGCATTTATCACGCTTAATGGAGATTTTAACCATGTAAAAGTCTCCAAAAGCCTTTCAAACTTCAGCCAGTATGTCACCAGTGGCACTCGGAAAGATAAGACACTGGACTTGCTGTATGCCAATGTTAAGGAGGCGTACAGCTCCACCATCCTCCCCCCCCGTGGCAACTCAGACCACAACCTAATAAAGCTTGTTCCCAAATACAAGCCTCTTGTCAGGAGACAACCGGCTCCCTCCAGGACTGTACAGCAGTGGTCGCATGAGGTCGAGGAGGAGCTGAGGGAGTGCTACAGGTCAACAGAGGGTTCACGGTGAGGACATAAATGGACTCTCCCATTGCATCACCGACTACATCCGCTTCTGTGAGGAGAGCATTGTCCCCACCAAAAAGGTACGATGCTTCCCAAACAACATGCCCTGGATCAATGGGCACATTAAGGCCCTCTTGAACAGGAAGAAGAGGGCTTTCATGGCGAGAGACACTGAGAGGGCTAAGACTGTACAGAAGGAGCTGAAGAAAGAGCTACGGGCAGCCAAGGAGAAATACAGAGATAAGTTGGAGAGTCGTCTGGAGGCCAATAGCTCTAGAGAAGTGTGGGAGGGCACCACTACTTCTTCTTCTTCTTCTTCTTCTTCTTCTTCTTCTTCTTCTTCTTCTTCTTCTTCTTCTTCTTCTTCTTCTTCTTCTTCTTCTCCACCACCACCACCACCACCACCACAGGAGGGGCATCAGCCACTCACAGCAGTTTCACACCCCTAATAATCACCACCGGACAAGTTAAGAATCAGCTATCGAAGATCAACGTGAGGAAGGCCAGGGGTCCAGACAACACCAACCCCCGAGTGCTCAAGGTGTGTGCCGGTCAATTAGCAGGAGTTTTTCAACACCTCTTCAGGCCCCGGCCACACGAGGACGAAAACGGCTAAACGCATAGGATTAACGCAAACGCAATCAAGCTTCCGTCCACACGCAATATTCACCGGATAGTGTCTGTCCACACGAGACCGCTCCGTTTAGCTCCAGCCGCTGGAGAAGCTGCAGTACATATGCCGAGCCTGTACGTGGCGCTGTAACTTCCTCCACAAGAGCAGCGAAGAAGCATGGTTGTCATGGTTGCCCTTCTGTTTATTCTCCGCGGTGGGGGCCGAGGGAACCGGGCAGAGTTTTTCGCCAGTCAACGTGTATTAAAGTTTAAATCTTCTAGACAAAATGATAAAGTGCTGGTCAAAGGTCTTCTTTGTTATTTATTGAGCTTTAAAACAAATGAATAACGACTCTATATAATATAATAATAAAATACACGTAGCCTCTCTTTTCCTCCCTCTCTTCGGACAGCGTCAGTGTCTGTCTCATGCAGCAGCTGATCCAGTAATGAGTCACCCGGCCGACATTAAAAATAAACATATTTATAACTAGTTTAGGAGTTTGAGAGGTAATTAAAATAGCTAAGGGCGATGATCTGACTGAGTGTGTGTGTTGCTGCAGCGGGAGGAGCTGCAGGTGAGCAGAGCTGCGTGTCTCCGTCCTGTCAGATTAGACTTCACTCGCGTTTAGGTCCATATCGAGAGAAAGATACATAATCTGAATTCAAACGACCGTTTTCGTCCTCGTGTGGCCGCAGCCTCAGTCTCTCCTTGAAGCTGATGAAGGTGCCGGACATCTGGAAGACGTCTTGCATTGTCCCAATGCCCAAAAAGACACGCCCCAGCACCCCAGGAGACTACAGGCCTGTTGCTCTGACTTCACACGTCATGAAGATCTTTGAGAGACTGATTCTGCAGCACCTCAAACCCCTCGTGTGTGACTCCATGCACCCTCTACAGCAGGGGTGGGGAACCTTTTTCCTCTCAAGGGCCATTTCAATGTTTACAATATCCTCAGAGGGCCGTACAAGTTATTGAGCTCTGCTTAAAAACACTAAAATCACAGCCCACTCATTTCATGCTGTGCAAAGAAAAAGCAACCTCTTAATCCAGATATCTCACCATGACTCGCGCATGCACGTGCACGGTGTGGCGTGACCACCAACACAGAGAGATATGCACACAAGATGTGTGCAAATGTATTTAGTTTCCTATCCATGTGAACATGATTTAAGTGGGGGGGGACCTAACCTCCTCTAGCACCCCCGGGAGAAGATTTTTTTGATGTTTTTAAATGTTGAAGTTGAAAGCATCAATCTGAAGCACTTTGAGAGCAACATGAGGAGATCTATGGACACATCTCTCAGCACCAGATGAAACAGAACTGGAAGCAGATTTATTTTTCTTTATGAATATTTGACAAATCACTCCCCTTTCAAACTGTAGTCTTGTTTATTAATAACAACTTTTGTTTACTGTCATATAGTATTTTATACCCGTTTACTTTATTCTCTTATTTTTTTATAACTATAAGGATCATATAAAGATGTGCGTTTACCTCACTGGTTGGAGAAAAAGCTTCTTATATTTGTTAGCATAGCGAGCTAATCAGATGCTAATAACAACAAAGTTATTGACTGTATGATCAGTATGACAGGTCGTCACTCGAGACATATACCACGTGATGACACGTTAGGCTCGGTTGTGTTCAAAGACCCTGACCGTGGCCAGGAAAAACAGGCACTCGCTTGTTTCTTTTGTGGTCTAGATTTCTTACTTTTTTTTATTTTTTGAAGTTCTCTGACGACTCCTCCATTATCAGCTGCATCACAGATGACGATGAGGAGGAGTACAGGGGCCTGGTGGAGAACTTCGTAGGCTGGTGTGACAACAATCACCTCCAGCTCAACATCAGCAAGACTAAGGAGCTGGTGGTGGACTTCAGGCGGAGCAGCAAGAGGCCTCTGACCCCCATCACCATCAGGGGGGAGGATGTGGAGGTGGTGAACAGCTACAAGTTCCTGGGAGTGCACTTGAACAATAAACTGGACTGGAGTGACAACGCCGATGCTCTCTTCAGGAAGGAACAGAGCAAGCTGTTCTTCCTGAGGAGGCTCAGGTCATTCAATGTGTGCACGAGGCTGCTGCAGATGTTCTACCAGTCTGTGGTGGCCAGTGGGCTCTTCTTTGCCATGGTGTGCTGGGGTGGAAACACAAACACTAGGGACACTGGCAGGCTGAACAAGCTGGTGAGGAAGGCTAGCTCTGTAGTGGGAGTACAACTGGACAATCTGAAGGAGGTGGCAGAGGGGAGGACGAGGAGGAAGCTCGACAGCATCCTAGAGAACCCCTCCCACCCACTCCACGCAGAGCTAGTGAAGATGAGGAGCCCGTTCAGCCACAGACTCATCCCTCCACGACAACGCACCAAGCGCCTCGGACAGTCCTTCGTGCCTGGAGCCATCAGGCTGCACAACAAGGGGTTCAATAGGAAAACGAAATCAAATTAAATCACTGGTCATAAATATACACTGTTTCCACAACCCATGTTAACTTGTCACTTTAACTTATTATGCACTTTATAACTTAGATAATGACCAAATATGTACATATGCTGACACGCTTACCCTGTTGCTGCTTTGTACAACTGAATTTCCCCTCGAGGATTAATAAAGGTTCATCTTATCTTATCTTATCTTACGAAAGCAGGCACGCAAACGGTTACGTCATGACGCAAACAATCAAACAATGACGCAGCACCAGTCGGACTCTGGGCGGTGTGAAAAGAGCCGGAGCTAAACCGAAGAACCGGTTCTGAAGCTGAAAAGCTCTAGCACCGAGCTTGAACCGGAGTTGCGTTGGTGTGAATGAGGTATGTGAGCTATTTTTAGAATGCGCACGCTACGTTCGTTGACGCTACGTTTGTTGACACGCGCGTCAAACCTGGGCAGGCTGTGTGTGTCCTTCTCCCGTGACGATAAGGACTTGAGGTTAAAAAATAATAATAAACAAATTTGAAACTGAGGGGACACAAACGGGCAGACAGCAGAGCTCGGGGCAATTGGATAAATAACATAGGTGTTTAGTTTATTTAATAAAAGAGCACATGTTCAATGTGAATAGTGACCGTAGATAGTTTACTTCAGTTGCAATTTGGTGCTATATATATTGTTTTTTTAAAGAGCAACTTGCAGTTACTACATTTATGCTTAACCTTGCCTGAAAATTACAATTAAAAATGTTAATGCAGGATTTGACATGTTTAACAAGACATAAGAGCAGGAATTCAGAGGAAAAGGAGCCGTTTTGAGCTCTGCTAAAAACTGCTTTTTTTTAACGTCATATGTGAAACGCATCATATTACGTCACATGGGGGAGCTGAATTGCTTTTAATTCACTGGCAGGAGCGACAAGTGAGGAGGAGCAAACAGTGAACAACGAGGGAGGGAGGGAGGGAGAGAGAGAGAGAGAGAGAGAGAGAGAGAGAGAGAGAGAGAGAGAGAGAGAGAGAGAGAGAGAGAGAGAGAGAGAGAGAGAGAGAGAGAGAGAGAGAGAGAGAGAGAGAGAGAGAGAGAGAGAGAGAGAGGAGAGAGAGAGAGAGAGAGAGAGAGAGAGAGAGAGAGAGAGAGAGAGAGAGAGAGAGAGAGAGAGAGAGAGAGAGAGAGAGAGAGAGAGAGAGAGAGAGAGTCAAGAAGATGGAAGAGAGGCTGCAGGTTATGGAAAGGAGAGAGACGTAGAAAGTGAATGTTGACAATGTGTTGTGATCATTTTAACCTCTTCTGCATGTCCAGATCATTAATAGTAACAATCAACTGATTATTATGCATTACACTTTAAAAATAATTTATGCTGACATTGTCAGCCCACTGACATGGTTTTAAATCAATATATTATCCAATGTGTGACCCCCCACAGGACTTAAAAAGCACCTAACTAGATCATGAAAATCCCCCAAATCTCGGGGGGTATCCCCCGAACCCCCCTAGCATGTTTGGACCTCGGTATTTAGGAAATTCTGGATACGGCCCTGCCTGTCTGTGTTGTTTTTGTGGGCGTGGTGGCTGTCACTCCTGGCTCCCGGCTCAACCTCCACTCACCTGCTGCAATCAGCTGTGCACCCTCCCTGACTACACACCTGCTTTTCATCAAGCCATTTACTACAACGGCATATCAACGGAGGCTCCACAACCTTTCTCCGCCAGATCGTCAAGTATCAGCCGTATCTCGCCTCTCCCCTCCGGTACACAGCACCGTAGTGTGGAGTTGCATTAGGCCGTTATTTTTTCTAATCCTTGGCTGCTCCTGGACTCTTGGACACATAGCAGGCTCATAATTATAATCATATGCATTCGAATATATATGTTCAACCTCTTCTGTGTCAAAACTAGCATTGTGATCCATGTTTATTCATACTAGACCGGCCGCTTTCCACCGGGAGGTCACGTGCGGAGGCTTTTTTATGCGGAAGTGAAAATGTCTTACCAAACGACGCCAGATGTCACTGTAGTGTATATTTCTGTATATTTAAAAAAAAATCTAGTGTATTCATCATTTTCCTACACATTTATTCACTGGTGTCTTTAACCTGCAAGTTGCTCTTTAAATTAAAAAAACACCTTGAATTTCAGGCGGGGCGCGGGGCTCCGTTGACAATGGTAGGGGAAACACTGGGTTCTATTTACACCATAACGGTGCACAGCTGATAGAAAAGGATTTTTTTGTAGTTTTTAAAGATATTATTTCCTACCTTTCCAACTCCTCACTCAGTTGACTGTTACAGGTCTATACAGGTTCATGGTACAATGCATAAGCTTCACATCGAGAGACTGAAACTGTATTTTCCTTTACCGTTCTGTTTTAATTTCACAATAAAGTTAAAAGTCATATTATGTTTGATATTATTATGTTTTATTAACTACACTGGTTTTTTTTAACCCGCACCGCCTAGTGGTTAAAGCACGTTATTGAATGTTGTTGTTGAATACGTTTTGTTTGATGAAAACATTTAAATATTAAGAGTAGCCTACTTACACAATAGGGGGAAAGTAGAAGGCATGATAGAAATATAGAATAGAAAAGATCAAGAAGATACTGTAGTGATCTCTACAATAAAACAGTTTAGTGCAGGACCAAAGATGTGCAAAACAGACAAACTGATAAGGCTTTATTTAAACATTAAAGATTATTTTAAGTTAAGGTCTTCTTTTGAATAAGAACAAAAACGTTGGGGTTATCCACAGATAAATATGAAGTCTGACAAAGTACTTAACGTCCAATATATTGCATAGTTTATTTTGGCACTTGACAATCACCTTCCCTGAATTTGACTCAGGTGTAACTAAAGTCTGATTTTAGGGTTGTTTATATTTCACATCATTAATCAGAATCTGCAAAGTAACAAAAATAAATGTAGTGGAGTAAAAATACCAGGTTAACCTCTGAATTGTAGTGGAGTAGAACAAAGTAGTACATGCTGCTGTAACAAAAACATTTCCCAACTTGGGATCAATAAAGTATCTTATCTTAAGATGATCAAAATGTGCCTCTGAACCTTGACAAGTGCATGTTTCAGACTTATCAATGAGCAGCAGGAGGGGTCACAGACATAAGACCAGCTGTTAAATAAAGCTCTTCTGACCTTAGGTGTCATGTGGGTATATTAATTCACCCATTTATTAATTATATGTTTTACATTTGATAACACCACTGTGTTTGGTATCCCCTAAACCTCCAGGGTGTACACAGTTTAATACTGGCAACTTCTAATTGTGGGAAATACGAAAACGTCTTATAAAGAAACGTGGCATAGAACATGTTGTGAAACACACAATAGCCAGCATGTGTAGTTCTGCTGGACCCGGGGGCTGGACCCGTCCAATTCCAGTTTTGGAAAGTCTGCCGTGTTTCCATTCCATTTCAAGAGCTGTTGACGCTCAGCGTAACCTTGTCGCACTGCCACTCCAACATCCAATCACAGGGCTTGATGACTAATCACGGGGTTTGTAAAGCAAGGCGGGTGTTGTTGTCCCCAACGATAGCTGGGGATTCTGGGTAGTGTAGTGTCTTCGGAAACTGTAGTGTCTAAACTCCTAAAAACCTTTGTTTCTCTGGATCGAAGGTTAAAAACACAAAAGCATTGTACACAATTTAAACCAATCAATATTGTGTAATTAACAAGGATAAACTGAAGTTTTTTAGTGGATGAGTAATGGAGATATCACTGCGTAATCGTTTGACAGTGTGGGGAATACTTCCGGTTTTATGATGAAAACTTCGAGACCGGAAAAAACTGTTTTTACCCACGCTAACTTTACATGGAAGTTGCCCATATACACGTTCTCCTGGCGAGACCTCAAATCATCTTCGT
Organism: Champsocephalus esox; assembly: GCA_036324585.1. Lineage (NCBI taxonomy): Eukaryota > Metazoa > Chordata > Actinopteri > Perciformes > Channichthyidae > Champsocephalus > Champsocephalus esox. The sequence goes on from CM070491.1 coordinate 74,170, forward strand.
AATATCTATAAAACTGTAGATCCTACACATCCACTGGACGTGGATTCTAAGAGTACAATATACATTTCTCGCTAGAAATCTAATCAAAAAGCATTTTAATGGCCTAACTATTCCACAATTTAGGATTTCCCAGAGAGAGTTATTTGTGAATAAACAAATAAACGGGAGCATGTTGTTTCTTACACGACCACTAGAGGTGCTACACTTTACAACGTGGCTATGGGTCGTAATCTAAGGTGCTTAAACAATCGACCTATTTGGTAGGAGGACAGGCTGATCAGAAGGCATCACCCAGATTTGGCAATCACCGGAGCCCGTCAAAAGACAACAGCAGTTCAACAGCTGATCCCCGCTGTTTTTAAGAAGCCAATAGACATGAGAGCCGAGAGACCAAAATAAATAACGGAAGCTTTTGGCATATGTTTTTCAACGGCTATGCGCCCTTATGCAATAGTAGAGGACCCCGGCTTTTATTGATTGTGATTGAAACACTTTCTTATTTATTTTGTAATATTTTCAAGACATTCTTTTTAGTTTCATAGCTTGATGAAAACCTGTAATGGTTTGGCATCAGCCATCAAAGATAATATGGCCATCTGAGTGTGTGTGGTACTGTTTGTGGTTTGTTTTTAACTGTGTTATAAAGTCAATTTTTCTAAATGTTAGAGTTCCTTATTTGTATACTGAAACGTGCACAACTGTTCAAAATCAACAAAAAACAAACCTGGAATTATACATTTGGGACTTTTTTTAGCTTTTTCTTGTGACCCCCAAACCGAGGTACGTATCGAACCGTGAATTCTGTGAACCGTTACACCCCTACTTTATATATCTGAGACCTATAATATATGCCTAAAAATAGTATAATAGAAGACCTTTAATTTACTAAGTGACTACTTTAGAAACACGATGAACTCATGCATCTACTACCCAAACTGGACTACCTGCTTTCTATTTCCTCATCTCTCGGGTACCTGTTGCTAAGACCGATAAGTGTATGTTCCTGTCTGAATCCAGCTGAAGCAAAGACCCAAACAAGCGTCAGAACACTTTGATGGAAACTTGATTTTCTTCTGTTCGTTCAGCAGTGTGGGACAAAGAGGTCGTGGTGCAGCAGCTGGCTCAGGTTCTGTCTTTAGAGGGAGATTCGATCAACAATAAGGTAGGCTGTGTTTCATCATAAGGTGTGTAAAGGTTATTATCCATCTGTCAAATACTGGCATCTTTTGTGTTGAAAGTAGACTAGAATAGAACCATCAGCTGCTATAATAATAATAATAAAAATAATACATGAGACTTGTATAGCGCTTTTCAGGAAACTCAAAGACGCTTTGACAGATAATTAAAAACAAACAAAAAAAACAAAACAAAGAAAAATACAAAAAGAGATGAACAAAACAGAAAATGGGGGGGGGGTGGTCTGTGGTTGAACAGGTGGGTTTTGAGTGATGTTTTGAATGCTGTGAGGGAGGAAGAATCTCTGATGGATTGGGGTAGTGAGTTCCAGAGGGTGGGTGCAGCAACGGAGAAGGCTCTGCCGCCCCAGGACTTGAGGTTGGTCCGGGTGGGGAGGGACAGGAGGTTGGCAGCAGCAGAGCGGAGGGAGCGAGTGGGAGTGTGTCTGTGGAGGAGGTCAGTCAGGTAGGATGGGGCCAGGTTATGGAGGGCTTTGTTTGTCATCAGGAGGATCTTGTACTGGATTATCTGGGGGATGGGGAGCCAGTGGAGCTTGATGAGGACGGGGGTGATGTGTTCACGGATTCGGGTGTGGGTGAGTAGATGGGCGGCGGAGTTCTGGATGTATTGAAATTTGTAGAGGATTTTTGCAGGTGGACAATAGAGGAGGCTGTTGCAATAGGGACGGAGGTGATGAAGGCGTGGATGAGGGTTTCTGCAGCAGTGGGGGAGAGAGATGGACGGAGACGGGCGATGTTTTTGAGGTGGAAGAAGGCTGTCTTTGTGATCTGCTTGATGTATTTGCTGAAGGAGAGGGTTTGGTCAGATAGGATGCCTAGGTTCCGGATGTGAGGGGAGGTTTGAACTGGGAAGCCGTCTATGTTGAGGGTGACGTTATGGATAGATGTGGTGAGCTTGTTTTGTCCAATGATTTTTATCTCAGATTTATCGCAGTTGAGTTTCAGGAAGTTGAGTTGGAGCCAGGATTTTATTTCAGTGATGCAGTTTGTCAGGATGGAGTGGGTAGCAGTGGAGATGGACTTGGTGGAGATGAGAAGCTGGAAGTTGTCGGCAAAGCAGTGGAAGTGAAGTCCATGGCGGCGGATTAAGTGACCAAGGGGAAGCAGGTAGAGGATGAAGAGGAGGGGGCCGAGAACTGAACCTTGGGGGACACCTTGGGGGAGGGGAGCGGTGGGGGATTTGCAGTTATTGATGTAGATGAACTGGTTTCTGTCAGAGAGGTATGAAGTGAACCAAGAGAGGGCAGTGCCGGTGATGTTGAAGGTGGTTTCAAGACGGGTGAGGAGGATGGAGTGATTGATGGTGTCGAAGGCAGCGCTGAGGTCAAGGAGGATGAGGATGTTGAGGTTACCGGCGTTGGAGGAGAGGAGAAGGTCATTTGTGATTTTGAGGAGTGCAGTTTCGGTGCTGTGGTTTGAGCGGAATCCGGACTGAAAAGTTTCATAGAGGTTATTGTCAGAGAGATGATGCTTGAGTTGTGACGCTACTACGCGTTCCAGAACTTTTGACAGAAAGGGTAGGTTTGAGATTGGTCTGAAGTTATTAGGGTTGTCAGGGTTGAGTCCAGGTTTTTTCAGAATAGGGGTGATGGCAGCTATTTTGAGGGATGGTGGGACAGTGCCAGAAGACAGGGAGGAGTTGATTGCTGTAGTGATGAGTGAAGAGAGTAGGAAGGCAGGCCTTAAAGCTGGAGGGGATGGGGTCCAGGGTGGAGGTGGCCGTTTCATTCCTGTGACTCCTCACAGATTGCTGTAGTGATGTTCAATCATCACTACAGCAATCAGGGAGGTCAGTAGGGGAGATGGGGGAGAACTGGGACAGGGGATGGCAGGATAGGGGGGGCAGGTGGCTTGAGGGGGAGCTGGTGTGGTGGTGGTTAAGCTGCTGTAAATGTTGTCTATTTTGCTTTGAAAGAATGTGAGAAAAGAGCTGCGTTCGTCGACTGTGAGTGACTGAGAGGTCGTGTCCAGGGGGCTGAGGAGTGTGTTTATTGTGGAGAAGAGTGTGTTGGGGTTTCCGGAGCCAGAGTGGATTAACTGAGAGTAGTAGGTGGTGCGGGCATGGGAGAGGGCCTCTTCATATTGCTGTAGGTGGCCCTTGCAGGTTTGAGAATGAATCGTGAGACCTGTCGTGAGAGTCTTTCAAGTTGCCGGGCACGGGTTTTCATCAGGCGGAGTTCAGGGTGAACCAGGGAGCAGAGCGGGAGAAGGAAACTGTTTTGGTATTATGGGTGCAAGTTGGTCAAGGCATGAGGACAGAATGTTGTTGTAGTAGTCAGTGAGATCAGAGGGGCTGGAGGTCCACAGAGGGAGTGGTGGATATTTGTTCAGAGAGCGAGGATGAGAGCGAGGATGAGAGCGAGGTAGCTGAAACACAGCTTAGTTTACGGAAGCTGATTTTGCGTTTGTGCTTTGGTGGTGGGGTGGGAATGTTGATCGTCATGGTGATGACTAAGTGGTCGGAGAGGAAGAGGTCTGAGCCAGACAGATGGTGAAGGTTTAGTCCAGTCGAGCAAACAAGGTCCAGAATGTGGCCACGGTTATGGGTAGGAATGTTGAATGAGGTTGAAGCAATTAAGCATATCCGTGAAGCAGAGTTCCCGTAAATATGCTGAAGACCATCAAATCTAAATCTCTCCGATCAAAATAATTTCCCCTTACAGTTGCGCCACCTATGTGACAGACAAAAGAGTATGTGACAGACAAGAAGAGTATGTGACAGACAAGAATAGTCCATTCTAATGTCTAACACGTAATGTGGAGAGAGAGATGTCCTGGATGGGTTGATTGTGCGTTGATCTGTTGGTAATGCCTCGGGGTTCCGGTGGGCATGTAAACAAATGCGGACTCACCCGGTTGCATAGCGACGCTTATTGTTTAGGTGTCTTTTAATAAGCAGGTAGTCCTATCATTAGCTAGAACTAGCTGGATCTGATCGATGTGGACATACACGCGAGTGAAGTCTAATCTGACGGAGAGAGAGATCAGCTGACGAGTCGAGACACGCAGCTCTGCATCACATGCAGCGGTGAGCGGAACAAAACACACACTGCAGGTTAGAATATCACACGTAGCTATTTTAATTACTCTCAAACTAGCTAAACTAGTTATAGATATGTTTAGTTTCACTGTCGGGTCGCTCATTACTGATCCGCGAGCTGCATGAGACTGACAGGCTGTCAGGAGAGGGAGAGCGCTCTGTTTATTATTCCGTGTTATTGTAAGTTACTGTTCACTTTTGAATAATGTAGTTAATCTGCTAGAATTAGTTTGTTTAATATCCAATCATATCAATTTGTTTTAAAGCTCAATAAATAACAAAGAAGCCCTTTGACCGGCACTTTTCTCATTGTGTCTGGAAGATTTCAACTTTAACGGACATTTTGACCGGCAAAAAAATATTCAAACGGGAACTCTGGCGTGAAGTCTGCAGTTATGTATAACTGCATACTTCATGTTGCAGTTATACATAACATAAGTAGTGATGTTGAAATCACCAAGTAGGAGGACTGAGGTGGAGAAAGAACAGAGCTGGGTCAGAAATTCAGAGGAATGATGGGTTTGGTTTGGGAGGGCGGTAGACAACTGCCAGAACTGACTGTGTGTGACCAGGTGTTCAAATGAAAGAGCAGATGAGATGGGGATGAGGCTGGTTTTAATGTCTGGCTGTCGGTGTATTACGGAAATTCCACCACCTCTGCCCTCCAAGCGTGGTTTATGTATGTATGAGTGAGTATCCATTGGGTGTAGTGAGGTTGAGTGAGAGATAATTCAGGGGTTGTTGCCAGGTTTCTGTCAGACAGAGAAAGTCCAGAATGAAGTCGTTGAGAATGTGGCTTTTATTGTTGAGCGACCGGGTATTGAACAGAGTGAGCTTCATATTGCTTTGTGTGGTGTCATTGCCAGGGCTTGCAGACAGGGGGCGCGCTCGTCTGTGTTGTTGTGATGACGTGGTCGAAAGGTGGGTGTGCGCTCAGCTGACCAGAGTACGGGATGGAGTGACCTGTGTGAAAGTAAAGAAACTTGCGAGCGGAGCCTCTATGGACGTATCTGGTTCGTTTCAGAAGTCCGTGGTTGTTGATGGCAGAGATGCATAACGGTGTGGGATGGTGTTGAGTTGTACAAGTCTCGCAGCGGAGTACCTCAATGCCATGCCAGGCAGGCGAGACGGAGCGTTGAGTGGACAGGTGAGCCGGGCAGCCGCTAGCATTAGCAGCTAGCGGGTATCCTGCAGCTTGCAGCGTTGGAGGAGCTCGGCATGAACCCAGGAGGATCAGAAGGAGAGCAGGTGGAGCCGGTGTTTTCAGGTAGGACAACACGGACACTGTCACACATCTCAGTGATCCAGGCAGCGGTAGATTCACATAGAGCTTAACCGGACTGGTCGGCCAAAAAGCTGCAATGAAATGCTGAGGAAAGAGTAGAAACATCCAGACAGAGAAGCGGCGAGCAAACGGCGCCAGCGTCCTCTCACATCCGGTGTCCAGTCATCATATGACTATAGTTAACCTAAACCGTAAACAGGCCCTACACATATCTCCCTCTAGATCCAGACGGACCCCTTCCTGCGCTCCAGCTTGGCTCGTCTCTCCTACGCCTCCTTTGCCAATCTTCTCGACACGTTCAGTTGCAGTGAGGTGTCGGACCCCCCCCGCCCTTCAGCCAGCAGCCAGTCCCACGCTCAGACGCATGGCCGTCACCATGGAGGTGTCACGCAGGATAGTGACAGCCACAGGAACCCAGCGCATGAAAGGCTACGCTGAGAGCTACATGGAGACCTTCGCCCCCTGGGTGAAGAGCCACGGAGGATGGGTGAGTGATTTAGCATATTCAACTTCTCCATAGAAATGAATTACATCTGTGGTATGGAATTGATCCATTCATGTAAATAATGCATTGCCTTTACCAGAGAAGACAAGTATTGGATAGTTTGGGCCGAAACATGTCGGCTACAAGGGGGTACATTTTGGGTTATTTATAGATTAGCCGTTAGTCTTAAAGCTCCCATGTCATGGCCATTTCTACTGATCATAATTCCACTGTTGAGGTCTGAATAGATTCACATTGTTCAATGTTCCAAACTCACATTGGGTTCTCACAGCATCTCTGTGTAGTCTGTGTATTCACTCTCTTCCTACACGGCTTGTTGGAACAGGACATGGGACCTTTAAGAAACTTAAAATACACCATCCGCTTGTGTTGGTCGGTCAATTAGTCACATTGGAATCAGACCCTTTTAGATGCTGGTTTAATCCGGGTTAGAGAAGATACAGCGTGCATGTGGACTAAACACCTCAAAGCGTTCTGCGCAGCCTGCTGGCCGGGCTCACAGGCGGCACATGTACTCTACATGTTGTAATTCATTTGAGCTATGTTGCTCCTTTGTTACTCATCAAGCACCCTTTGTCTTTGTCTTCAGGAGAACGTGGTATATTTGGAAGAGCCTGCGGAGTGTGACTGAGTGTTCCGAGCTCTCGGGACAATTTTAGTTCTGCTGACCCCAGATCAGCACTGAGCTCTGGAGGAGGACATCAGAGGCGGAGCGGGCTTCACTCTGCTGCTCTACACGGACACTCTTCCACTGACTCTCACCTGTGACACGTTCCAGAAGCCTCTGTGAGACACGTTGCTCTGCAGCCTGGACATCAGGGAGTACTTTGACGAGTGCGTGGTCAGCAGGAAGCTGCTGCGGAGAGTCTGTGATCACTGGGACTTTGATAAGCAGCTTACAGTTGCATCATGAGGACGCCTGGAGGACAGAGTGCCTCCCGGCCCGGACCAATTGGGAGGAGTATTTTTACCTTTTGTATTCACAACTTTTTTAAATGTTGTTGTTTGTTAAAGGTGCTATTTTGTATTAAATAATTCATACACAGGTGTTGAAAACACAAACTGAATAGTTTGTTTCTGCTGTTTACATCAATCATGATTAAAGTTAATGAAATGTGACAAATGAATGATTGTAGGTTTATGTAATATAATGTTTTTGATATATATAGATGAGGACTTCTCACAATGATGTTATTCAGATGCAGTCAGAATGGGGGCATTGTTCTAACCCTCAACCCAAACTCCCTGCATGGCACCCCCCCATGTCGGGGATTGGAAATGCTTCCTTGGCTATTTAAGTATTTTTACTTACAGTTTTATTTTGACAGCTGTTAAATAACACAAATGGACTCATCGATGCAGCATCCATTTACTGACAGTGGAACCCTCCGGTATCACTGTGGACGTTTTTGTCCATGCGGGTCATTTTTGACTTTTCATTTTGCAATAACTTTGGGTGTGTTGGTGCAAATGGCCTGATTTTTTTGTAACAAGGCTATTTTCTCGATCTATTTTGGAATTCCAATTTCAATTTTTGAAATCGGTCTTTAATTCACTGTGTAACATATCGACTACGCAAATTAGTCATTCGAGACAAAAATGTCCACTGCAAAATGCTTTGATAAAAACATTATATTAAAAGGTATTTTTCACAACCTTTTTGGGTTCAATCTTTAAAGCAACTTCCGCCCTAATAGAAAATATCAAAAATGTAATCATTTCCAGGATTTTAACCCTTTAACTGCCATTTTGAAAACATGAAACCGCTGTTTTTTTTCATGATGAAAACAGAGAAAATGTGTTATTTTCCAAAAAATACACATCTGGAGACTGGCTCTTTTTTTTTAGAACAGTCTTGGATATGTCAAAGATTAGCAACAAAATAGATTTTGTTTGCATTGTTATTTTTTGCACAAAATCAGATTAAACAAAAAAGTTACAAATTCGGGACAAAAATGTCACTTCCAAAAACTGCTCTAAAAGGACAACAGATTCATATTTTGTAAAACTCTTTGGGGTTAAATCTTTCAATCAACTTCAGTCCTGATCAGAAATACCAAATGTTAAATTATGTTCAGGATTTTAACCCTTGAACTGCCAGTTTGAAAACATGAATTTGCGTTTTCTATGAAAAACATGCACAAAAAGGCAGTTATTTTCCATATGATGAATGTCGGCTTTTTTTAACACAGTCTTGGATCTGTCAAAGATCAGCAACAACATTGATTTTGGTTGATTATTAGTTTTTGCACAGAATCAGATTAAACAAAAAAGTCACACATTAGCCACTCGCGGACAAAAATGTCCACTGCCATTACAACCACATCTTTTGATCTCTCCGCCATACCGGTATAACATCATGCACTTTGTGATGTTTTATATTGGAGGAAGAGTTAAATTCGTCCTTTTGACTGTAAAAACCAGATGTGACATTTTACCACTGAATTACATGCTTGTCATTTCTTGGTTTCTTTGCCTGCTGTATAACGGGGCCCTGCCAGCCATTGGAATACATGTATGCAACTTGTGTGTGTGTGTGTGTGCGTGCGCAGAGACAACAATATACAGTAGATTTGGTTTACAGCAAGTCACAGTTTTCACCTCATATCTTTCTTTCTCTCACTCCCTCATTCCCAAACTCATACACACTCTTACATATTAAACCTCCTTATACCTTGTGTGTGTGTGCGTGTGTGTGAGAAGGAGACAGGAGTAAGTGTGCTCTCATGAAGTTGTGTCTTTCATGTGTTCTGTCTCATGCGTCTTTGAGCTACACAGATGTATGATCTTGACCCAGCTTGACCTCGATGTTTGGAATTGTTTGAACTTCAAAGTCCTTTGATAATGTCAAGCAGACATACACAGCGATACATACACTCCTTGAAGTAAATAAAAACACCTGGCTGCAAAGCCAAAGCTTCAAATATGTGTCGTTTGGCTGGCTGGTCATTTCATTCCTGTGATACGCAACGAGCAGTAAGATGAAGAGGAGCTTCTCTGTGGGACTAGAGGTCTCTGCTCATGCAGCCCCCAACTTCCCCCTTCCCCTGAAAGTGGAGAGGACGCAGAGGATCCCATCCCGTAGCTGCGCTACATTCCTCTGCACTATCCTATCCGGAGGATCGTGTCCGTCGTGGCAGTGGGTGGACATCAAAACATTTTCAAATCTGGTTTCCCTCTCACGAGGAAACATTCCTGCTGCCAGAGGTTTGGTTTCGGGGCCCGCGCGTTATGCCATTACGAGTGGCATAGATAAGAATTCATGACGTGGAATCCTTCTTTGATTGATTCATCAGCAGTATTGTCGACATGACACGAGTGTGTGCAGAGAGTGTGCAAGAGTGTGCAAGAGTGTGCAAGAGTGTGCAAGAGTGTGCAGAGGAATGTAGCTGCGCTACATTCCTCTGCACTATCCTATCCGGAGGATCGTGTCCGTCATGGCAGTGGGTGAACATCAAAACATTTTCAAATCTGGTTTCCCTCTCACGAGGAAACATTCCTGCTGCCAGAGGTTTGGTTTCGGGGCCCGCGCGTTATGCCATTACGAGTGACATAGATAAGAATTCATGACGTGGAATCCTTCTTTGATTGATTCTTTACCCCTGAGATCATCAGCAGTATTGTCGACATGACACATCGGCATGGGGGACGTTCGGTGGCAAAGTGGAGGGATGTTGATGCCACAGATGTTTGAGCAAACATTGGATAGGATAGTGCAGAGGAATGTAGCGCAGCTACGGGATGGGATCCTCTGTGTCCTCTCCACTTTCAGGGGAAGGGTCAGACGAAGAACGATCAGACTCCACCACAAGCATCTGATCATTTCTCTAAGCATGGCTTCACGTGGCGGCGCAAGGAAAATAACTCAACAGCGGTTTCATGTGTTCAAAATGGCATTGAAAGGGTTAAAATCCTGAAAATGATTACATTTTTGGTATTTTCTATTGGGGCGGAAGTTGCTTTAAAGATTGAACCCAAACAAGTTGTGAAAAAACCTTTTAATATCATGTTTTTATCAAAGCATTTTGCAGTGGACATTTTGGTCTCGAATGACTAATTTGCGTAGTCCAATCGAATGATACCGGAGGGTTAGGAATGAATGGGACTGATGGGAGCAGATGTGAGGAGCAGGAAATGACAGCGCAGTAATTCACATAAATATGTGAATTACGTCTTTGTTTCTTTATGATCTGTGATTTTCTTAAAACTGTTTTAGTTGATGTCAACAGCCAGACTAAATTGCATGTTTTCTCTATAAACTTAACACAAAAAGTAAATGTGTGTTTGGTTGATTATATCTTATTTGTAACAATGCTTCTTGGCAAGCCTGTTTTCTTACCTTTCAAATGGTACCACATTTGTGAGGAACATGCATTTGTGGGATGAGCCCATGAAAAACATGACAAATCTCTTCTCCCAAACAGCAGCCACTCTCCGGTCTCGTACGGCCGCCAGGAGGCCTGCCATGACTGGAACCTCAACATGTGGAGGAACATCTATCGAGCGAAGCGGTCCACTGAGGATGCAATCTCCTCTGCTCTCCACCCTGCCCTCACCCACCCTGCCCTCACCCACCTGGACACTAAACACTCTTATGTTAGGATGCTGATGACACAGATGACACAACCGTGGTGGGTCTCAACAGCAACAACGACGAGACCCACTACAGGAAGGAGGTGAACCAACTGGCCACGTGGTGCAGAGACAACAATCTCTTTCTCAATGTGGAGAAAACAAAGGAGATTGTTGTCGACTTCAGGAGAAACGACACCCAACACCCCCACCCACTGACCATTGGTGGTACTGCTGTGGAACAGGTGAGCTGCACCAAATTCTCACCGAGGACTTCTCCTGGAGTAACAACACCATGTCAATCACCAAGATAGCCCAGCAGCACCTCTACTTCGTCCACAAACTGGAGAGCGCAGGAGCCCCCCCCCATCATGCTCTCCTTCTACCGAGGCGACATCGAGAGCATCCTCAGCAGCTGCATCACGCGGTGGTTCGGAAGCTGCACAGCATCAAACTGCAAGACCCTGCTGAGAGGATCATCGGTGCCTCAGTCCCATCACTTCTGGACCTCTACAACACCCGCCTCACCCGCAGAGCACTCAGCATTGTGGGTGACCCCACCCATCCCCCACCTGCCGCTTCACCCTCCTGCCTTCAGGGAGAAGGTTCCGCAGCCTGAGGTCGAGTACCACCAGACTAAAGAACAGTTTTTTCAATCAGGCTATCAGGAGGCTGAACTCTCTCCCCTCTCTCCCTCCCCCCCCCTTCTCCCCCTGCCCCCACTGGACTATAACTCCCCACACACACTCAAACACTCAAATCCAGCACCAGACACTTTTTACGCTGCTATGGACAATCTGGCAATAATGCACATTCTATGTACAATATTGCACTAATGTACATTCTCAAATATTTAAGTGACTGTTATTTTGGATATAATGATTGTTGTGTTTTTATTTAGGTCTTAATGTGTGCACATGTAAACATGTGTCTTTGATTATGTGTATATATATATATATATATATATATATATGTGTGTATATATATGTGTGTATATATATATATTAGGGCTGTCAAACGATTAACATTTTTAATCAGATTAATCACAGCTTAAAAATGAATGAATCATGATTAATCACCATTCGAACTATGTCCACAATATGCCATTTATGTATGTACATTGTTGGGAATGGAAAGATAAATGAAAGAAGGCGGATATATCCATTTAACATACTGTATCTATGTTTATTATAACATTTGTCTGTGTGTCAAAATGAAAGACAACACACACACCTATCAATCATCAAACCGTGGGGTCTTAATTCATTACATGTTGATTTCTATCAACGGGGGAGTACTTCAGGAAGGGAGGGGGGGGCGGTGGCGGCTAGTGGAGTACTTCGTGACCACGGAGTGTGAACGTTGTGATCAGCTGTTTTAGCGCAGTTCTCCAGTGAGGGGGGGAGTCTCCCTCCGGTTGGCGTAGTTTTGGCACAGTTCCGTTGTTCAGACCGACGTTAACAGCAGCCTGTCTGTGCACACGGAGACCGACTCTGTCGTCCGGGGATCTAACCGCCTTCTGGAAAAGCTTCACAAGTACGTCGGTACGCAAATGCGCTTTGTGACACAAGTGACGGTACGCCTTTCAGATTAGGCACATAACCTGCGTACCAGTTATGTGCACCCCTGTACCAGAGCCATATTATTACCATTATATGGCTCTGCCCTGTACTACAGCAAGAGTATTCTCCGTCGGGACTTCCTGCAACAACACCACGCCGTTATCAAAGATGTTCTGTTGAGAAGACGATCACGACGTGACAAAAGTTTTCAAAACCGTGGCTACTGAAATCAATCTTACTAACTGCTGTCTGTGCAATTTACTCCGCGCGAGTTGGCAGACTTTATTTTGCTTACTTTAACATCATTTTTCATGGTGGGGCTAAGCCATTTCTTGGTATGGGAGTAGCCTACCCCAGCCATACCCTGGCGCTGCCACTGGTGGCACGTATGGGGCGGGCCATTCTGCACATGCTTTAAATGCGTTAAATATTTTAACGCAATTAATTCAAAAAATTAATTACCGCCGTTAACGCGATAATGTTGACAGCACTAATATATATATATATACATATTTGCACACATATTTTTATATACATTTGTTTTATATTTGGGATTTCGATCTCTCTGTCTGTACACACAAACTGGAAGGTTGACAATAAAGTTGACTTTGACTTGACATTATGTTCAGAGCTCTGGAACCTCAACATGTGGAGGAACATCGTGTTCAAAGCTCTGGAACCTCAACATGTGGAGGAACATCGTGTTCAAAGCTCTGGAACCTCAACATGTGGAGGAACATCGTGTTCAAAGCTCTGGAACCTCAACATGTGGAGGAACATCGTGTTCAAAGCTCTGGAACCTCAACATGTGGAGGAACATCGTGTTCAAAGCTCTGGAACCTCAACATGTGGAGGAACATCGTGTTCAGAGCACTGGAACCTCGACATGTGGAGGAACATCGTGTTCAGAGCTCTGGAACCTCGACATGTGGAGGAACATCGTGTTCAGAGCTCTGGAACCTCGACATGTGGAGGAACATCGTGTTCAGAGCACTGGAACCTCAACATGTGGAGGAACATCGTGTTCAGAGCACTGGAACCTCAACATGTGGAGGAACATCGTGTTCAGAGCACTGGAACCTCGACATGTGGAGGAACATCGTGTTCAGAGCTCTGGAACCTCGACATGTGGAGGAACATCGTGTTCAGAGCTCTGGAACCTCGACATGTGGAGGAACATCGTGTTCAGAGCTCTGGAACCTCGACATGTGGAGGAACATCGTGTTCAGAGCACTGGAACCTCAACATGTGGAGGAACATCGTGTTCAAAGCTCTGGAACCTCGACATGTGGAGGAACATCGTGTTCAGAGCACTGGAACCTCGACATGTGGAGGAACATCGTGTTCAGAGCACTGGAACCTCGACATGTGGAGGAACATCGTGTTCAGAGCTCTGGAACCTCGACATGTGGAGGAACATCGTGTTCAGAGCTCTGGAACCTCGACATGTGGAGGAACATCGTGTTCAGAGCTCTGGAACCTTGACATGTGGAGGAACATCGTGTTCAGAGCTCTGGAACCTCGACATGTGGAGGAACATCGTGTTCAGAGCACTGGAACCTCGACATGTGGAGGAACATCGTGTTCAGAGCTTTGGAACCTCAACATGTGGAGGAACATCGTGTTCAGCCATGAGTCCAGATTCTGCCTGCGGCACTTGGATCGTAGGGTCACAGTGTGGAGAACACGTGGAGAACCTTTGCTGATTGCTGCACTGATGGAGTACCATCTGTGGGTGGAGGCAGTGTGATGGTGTGGGGGCGATCTCAATGCAGAGAGACATCGAGATAACATTCTGCAACCAGTGGCATCCCCGAATCTCAACAGCCTGGAATCAAACTCCTCCTCCAAGAGGACAACGCAGAGCGAGGATGATCAGACACTCCCTCCAGAGTTTGGGACTGCAGGGATGGAATGGCCCCTGCCACCACATTGGCTGACTTGAGACACATGTTGGTTGGAGAAGGTCCCTCAGCAGTGTGTGAGCCGGCTGGAGACAGCATGAGGAGCGTGTTTGGTTCTTCCACACGCTACTGAGGCTCCTTGTTAAATTAATACATTGTTCATAAATAAATTGTTGCCAAAATATCTTATTCATCAGACTTTGATCCTCCGACCCACCCAACAAGAGTCAACAGTGAACCAGCTGTTTGGCGTTGGCAGAGGAGGCTTGTCCCATGCCCACGTACTTCCTCGTGAATGTGGGACTGTGGGAAATAAACAGGCTGTGCAAGGTTATAAGATGTATTGTCAAGAAGCATTGTTACAACAAAGAAAGAATCTACCAAACACAGATTTCCTTACTTTTTGTGTCACGTTTATTTAAGTCGGGAACATCCACACGAATGGACTGAGCTCGGTCAAATCTACGCCTCAGGTTTCATTTGGGTTGTTTGCAGATCATCAAGAGACCGAGCGCTCACCACAGGTCACACTGTTATTCAAAACATCTTTAAAACAGTAGAGGAGATTAGTTTCTAAAAACTCTCAAGATTATAAAAGGCGTAATATCTTACTGTTTTGCTAAAACACATGTAAAAGTATTAATAATACGTGTTGCTGTAATCATTAGATACCAAATAAATGTAAAGCTTTAAAATGGCCACACTACACTACATGACAAAGTGCTTATATGGTTATGGTTTAATATTCAAGGCATGAATTATTAGCAAAGTGAACTAAGTGCTATGTAAAAATGTTTAATTTGATGTTGTTCTCATTCTCCAACTCCCGTAGCCTTTGTAGCCAGCATCCTGAGGAACACAATGCCTGTGTGCTGCGTTCTGACCTTTTATGTGTCACACTATTATTTCCTGTTCATGACGACAATCTAAGAGAAGCAACTCTGGAAACCAAATATTGTAAAATACAGACACAGATCATGTTCTTGAATTTGAAGAGGATCTTAGAGCCAGCGTTTCCCTCGGGTTCCTCTGCAGTTGCAATGCATTATGGTTATTGCAGATGTTGTCTGGAGGCTGATGGATCTAAAATGAAACCATATTTAAAAGCTGGTACGACAACAACTCTTCAGTCTGTTGCTGCCATCGTTCAGTCGTCTTTTGTTGAAATTGGGAATGTTCAAGCCGATGCGCTGGGGCGTTTGGGATGCAGCCATGTCTGCTGTGACCCATACAGTCCTGAGGCGGGGGTGACACCTCTGCACTCAGTCCACATGCTTCTCGGCGCACAGGATCTGACAGTACATCAGCATGGAGAACACCAGGGCCAGGATCTGAGAGGGGAGAGTCAAACCTGTTATAGATCCCGTTCACCGAGGTCACCAACAGACGAGACGTGTTGTCCCCATGGCAACTCTAACAACATGACAGTGGGATCAAGTGAAGCCAAATCACAGGCTACTGCCGTTCTGCATTTTTCTGTTTTGAGAATCAGTTTCCTGTAAATCAAATCTACAATGTTTGTTTAACCCTGGAATGAAGAGGACCTGGGGTCTTTCCCAGCTCTGAGAAGGGTCTTTAAAGACGTGGAGGGGACACAAGCTCACACAGGTGTATGGGTCTTCACATTGTAGAGTTTGGCATGTTTAAATGATGTTAAACATGTAACAAAATCTTCCTTCAAAACGTGGCAATGTGTAATGTTGCTATTTATTTATTACCAAAGCAAAGTCTGTAACTTGTGCAGAATCTGAGCTGTGCTGTGACAGGAGTATTTCCCATTCCTTTAACATACAAGAATAAACACGTGTACTCATCATAAGTACCTGCACAACACCGATACACACTCCAAACACCAGCACGCAGGGAATGTTGTCCAGCAGCCACTGCCGGGCCTTCTGGTAGCACGGCTGCAGCGAGAGACGGATCACAAGACATATCATAGGATTAATAAAGAAGAGGTATAGAGACAAATAAAAAATAAGAAGTACAACTAATGCTATAAATCATAAAGCCTCACTGTGAGACTCGAGCTGTGCAGGCAGAGCACAGATAACAATGCTCACAGACTTCCTTAACAGACACAGACAGACACACACGGCGGCAGACCACCTCAGACGCGGGACAGAGATTCAGATAAGTACAACAACGGTTGTCATATTCTCTGGCCTTCATTCCTTAACCGAACATTGTAGACTGTTGCACGTGGCACGGCTGTAGCTTCTGTAACCACAGCAACAATGCGTAACTCCTTCGGAAGATGAAACAGTAAGAAGATGGTGCCTCAAAGTTGACCTTCTTAAAATAACCTGGAGTTGTGACGGCTAGTGTTCTCGGATGAGTCCTTATCCCGGCAGTTTGTCAATGAGAACAATCCTATCAAAACACAGCAGCCACACGATGAACACAGACACGAAGTACAGAGAGCTGCCTTGCGGCTTGTGGGTCAACCGTGGAGCAGAGTCCTACAGAGCAACCAGCACACCGCTCCCCCTCCTCAGCGTACAACACATTCATCCTGCTGGGTGTCTCAAACTGAATGTGTATTTCTTCCAGATGTGTGACGTGTCTGAAACGCTGCCTCGTGAAGAATGCAAGGATCATATTGAGAAGTTTTGTGTTTTAGTAATCAACCTGCATTTCTGTCAAGCCGACATCAACATCACGGCTGGAGGCCGGGCAACACATTTGAAATGCGCATGAGCCACTTTGTCCCTGTCCCTCTGTCCTTTGTTCTTGCTGGTTATCTGCTGTTCTGGCTTTTGTTGAACATTTCACTTCGAAGATTTCATACAGAACATTTGGAAGATTTTTACGAAACAAAATCGTATTGTGTTTTATTTGTGTACACATTAAGATAAAAATAAGAACCAGTGAAGCAATGGTTAAGGAGCCACTCTGAGCTGCTGATGCTCATATGACAGAATACATCCTTACTACAGCATCATACTCTTAAACCAGTGCTTCTCACCACTGGTGGTCCGTGAGCGCCCCCCAGTGGTCCGTGAGTATATTGGTAACATTTCACATTTGAAATAAATACATCTATTTAAGTTTTCCGCACTCTCGCGGCAGTATCTCCGCAATGGAGCGAGGTTAAGTTTCACTTTCGATTGCATGATATAGCCCAGATAATCAGCTTCCTCACACATGTTGCCACTTGTTTGTACCATTTTCAGGCGATTTGTAAAAAACGATGTGTTTCTAGATATTTGTGGAGTTAGGTGGTCCGTGAGTGTTTTTTTATTGGTTAAGTGTCCTTGGTATGAAAATGTTTGAGAAACACTGTCTTAAACCAACCACTATCAGTGTTTCATTTGAATCCGCTGATATCTGGACTGCACCGACATATTCATAAAGTGGATATCGGCCTTGATTTGAGGCCCGACCCACTGGTACCTGGAGGATAATCATCGATGGAGTCTGGATGCTCTGTGAATAATAATAATAATAATAATAATAATAATAATGAATTTGAGTTAAGGCCCCTGTCATGACCCCCAGGGACACCGTTCAATTAGTTAAATATTCTAAGAGGTCAAAGCAACAGAACATGATCAAAACACAAACATACCATCATGGAGAAGACAAATAAACTGGACACAAATGATAAGGACAGGTTATTCAGGGGACACAGAAGTGAGTGAAGTTACTGTAAGACCTCCCCCCCCCCATAAACTGCAGCTGAGCAGAGACCCACCTCAGTCCACCCGTCCACACACTGCTCTATCCCCACAGAGCAGCAGGAGGTGGGCAGCGTTCCATTCAGCACATCATACCAGTCTGTTTTGTCGGTGACTCCACAGCATTTGAACTGCGAGAGGAGAGAGTAACATACCTCTCAACCACATAGCTCATATGAACATATTGTCCGTACTCAGGTGACATCCCTTCTCTGCAATCCCAATTATTTCAGCAGGTCCAGGCTACAGTCAGAGCTGTGACAGAAGGATCACCACATGTGGAAATGTGAGCAAAGAGAGCTTCCTCACACAGGTATTGTTTAAATACACATGTTAAATACAGCTACAGTGAGCTTGCAGTGAACAGGAGCTGAAGGCAGACGCCTGCTCTATTTTAAAATGTACTGTGCACTGTGTTAGAAGCATAGCTCTCCCTTAAGGCTGGACGCTGTGACAGATTCTCCAGTGACATCAGTCAGTGCCGTATGCAGCCTGTCCTATAGTCTCGCAGCATGAGAAGTCATGAGTGTCTGCTTTACTCACCATTTTCTGGACATTATCCCAGGATTTTTTCAGTCCAGGCTCTGATTTATAAATCATCATACCTTCTTTCAGTTCATCTTGTGCTTTGGAATCCAGCTTACAAGAAGAGAGAAGAAAGAAAGACGTACAGTTATTCATCTGAAAAGATCTATACTAGAAACTGAGGCCCTAAACTTCTCGTGAAAACAATTAGTATCTAGTGTCTCTACTTTAAAGAGTCCTCTCCTGCTGATGTTCAGATATCAGTATGTAGTGTCTCTACTTTAAAGAGTCCTCTCCTGCTGATGTTCAGATATCAGTATGTAGTGTCTCTACTTTAAAGAGTCCTCTCCTGCTGATGCTCAGGTGTATATCAGTATGTAGTGTCTCTACTTTAAAGAGTCCTCTCCTGCTGATGTTCAGATATCAGTATGTAGTGTCTCTACTTTAAAGAGTCCTCTCCTGCTGATGTTCAGATATCAGTATGTAGTGTCTCTACTTTAAAGAGTCCTCTCCTGCTGATGTTCAGATATCAGTATGTAGTGTATCTACTTTAAAGAGTCCTCTCCTGCTGATGCTCAGGTGTATATCAGTATGTAGTGTCTCTACTTTAAAGAGTCCTCTCCTGCTGATGTTCAGGTGTATATCAGTATGTAGTGTCTCTACTTTAAAGAGTCCTCTCCTGCTGATGTTCAGGTGTATATCAGTGTGTAGTGTCTCTACTTTAAAGAGTCCTCTCCTGCTGATGTTCAGGTGTATATCAGTGTGTAGTGTCTCTACTTTAAAGAGTCCTCTCCTGCTGATGTTCAGATATCAGTATGTAGTGTCTCTACTTTAAAGAGTCCTCTCCTGCTGATGTTCAGATATCAGTATGTAGTGTCTCTACTTTAAAGAGTCCTCTCCTGCTGATGCTCAGGTGTATATCAGTATGTAGTGTCTCTACTTTAAAGAGTCCTCTCCTGCTGATGTTCAGATATCAGTATGTAGTGTCTCTACTTTAAAGAGTCCTCTCCTGCTGATGTTCAGGTGTATATCAGTGTGTAGTGTCTCTACTTTAAAGAGTCCTCTCCTGCTGATGTTTAGGTGTATATCAGTGTGTAGTGTCTCTACTTTAAAGAGTCCTCTCCTGCTGATGTTCAGGTGTGTATCAGTATGTAGTGTCTCTACTTTAAAGAGTCCTCTCCTGCTGATGTTCAGGTGTATATCAGTATGTAGTGTCTCTACTTTAAAGAGTCCTCTCCTGCTGATGTTCAGGTGTATATCAGTGTTTAGTGTCTCTACTTTAAAGAGTCCTCTCCTGCTGATGTTCAGGTGTATATCAGCGTGTAGTGTCTCTACTTTAAAGAGTCCTCTCCTGCTGATGTTCAGGTGTACATCAGTATGTAGTGTCTCTACTTTAAAGAGTCCTCTCCTGCTGATGTTCAGGTGTATATCAGTATGTAGTGTCTCTACTTTAAAGAGTCCTCTCCTGCTGATGTTCAGGTGTATATCAGTATGTAGTGTCTCTACTTTAAAGAGTCCTCTCCTGCTGATGTTCAGGTGTATATCAGTGTGTAGTGTCTCTACTTTAAAGAGTCCTCTCCTGCTGATGTTCAGGTGTATATCAGTGTGTAGTGTCTCCACTTTAAAGAGTCCTCTCCTGCTGATGTTCAGGTGTACATCAGTGTGTAGTGTCTCTACTTTAAAGAGTCCTCTCCTGCTGATGTTCAGGCGTGTATCAGTATGTAGTGTCTCTACTTTAAAGAGTCCTCTCCTGCTGATGTTCAGGTGTATATCAGTCTGTAGTGTCTCTACTTTAAATAGTCCTCTCCTGCTGATGTTCAGGTGTATATCAGTATGTAGTGTCTCTACTTTAAAGAGTCCTCTCCTGCTGATGTTCAGGTGTATATCAGTGTGTAGTGTCTCTACTTTAAAGAGTCCTCTCCTGCTGATGTTCAGGTGTACATCAGTGTATATCAGTATGTAGTGTCTCAACTTTAAAGAGTCCTCTCCTGCTGATGTTCAGGTGTATATCAGTCTGTAGTGTCTCTACTTTAAATAGTCCTCTCCTGCTGATGTTCAGGTGTATATCAGTATGTAGTGTCTCTACTTTAAAGAGTCCTCTCCTGCTGATGTTCAGGTGTATATCAGTGTGTAGTGTCTCTACTTTAAAGAGTCCTCTCCTGCTGATGTTCAGGTGTACATCAGTGTATATCAGTATGTAGTGTCTCAACTTTAAAGAGTCCTCTCCTGCTGATGTTCAGGTGTATATCAGTATGTAGTGTCTCTACTTTAAAGCGTCCTCTCCTGCTGATGTTCAGGTGTATATCAGTATGTAGTGTCTATACTTTAAAGAGTCCTCTCCTGCTGATGTTCAGGTGTATATCAGTATGTAGTGTCTCTACTTTAAAGAGTCCTCTCCTGCTGATGTTCAGGTGTATATCAGTGTGTAGTGTCTCTACTTTAAAGAGTCCTCTCCTGCTGATGTTCAGGTGTATATCAGCATGTAGTGTCTCTACTTTAAAGAGTCCTCTCCTGCTGATGTTCAGGTGTATATCAGCATGTAGTGTCTCTACTTTAAAGAGTCCTCTCCTGCTGATGTTCAGGTGTGTATCAGCATGTAGTGTCTCTACTTTAAAGAGTCCTCTCCTGCTGATGTTCAGGTGTATATCAGTATGTAGTGTCTCTACTTTAAAGAGTCCTCTCCTGTTGATGTTCAGGTGTACATCAGTGTGTAGTGTCTCTACTTTAAAGAGTCCTCTCCTGCTGATGTTCAGGTGTATATCAGCATGTAGTGTCTCTACTTTAAAGAGTCCTCTCCTGCTGATGTTCAGGTGTGTATCAGCATGTAGTGTCTCTACTTTAAAGAGTCCTCTCCTGCTGATGTTCAGGTGTATATCAGTATGTAGTGTCTCTACTTTAAAGAGTCCTCTCCTGCTGATGTTCAGGTGTATATCAGTACGTAGTGTCTCTACTTTAAAGAGTCCTCTCCTGCTGATGTTCAGGTGTATATCAGTGTGTAGTGTCTCTACTTTAAAGAGTCCTCTCCTGTTGATGTGCAGGTGTACATCAGTGTGTAGTGTCTCTACTTTAAAGAGTCCTCTCCTGCTGATGTTCAGGTGTATATCAGTATGTAGTGTCTCTACTTTAAAGAGTCCTCTCCTGCTGATATTCAGGTGGATATCAGTATGGAGTGTCTCTACTTTAAAGAGTCCTCTCCTGCTGATGTTCAGGTGTATATCAGTATGTAGTGTCTCAACTTTAAAGAGTCCTCTCCTGCTGATGTTCAGGTGTGTATCAGTATGTAGTGTCTCTACTTTAAAGAGTCCTCTCCTGCTGATGTTCAGGTGTATATCAGTGTGTAGTGTCTCTACTTTAAAGAGTCCTCTCCTGCTGATGTTCAGGTGTATATCAGTATGTAGTGTCTCTACTTTAAAGAGTCCTCTCCTGCTGATGTCCAGGTGTGTATCAGTATGTAGTGTCTCTACTTTAAAGAGTCCTCTCCTGCTGATGTGCAGGTGTATATCAGTATGTAGTGTCTCTACTTTAAAGAGTCCTCTCCTGCTGATGTCCAGGTGTGTATCAGTATGTAGTGTCTCTACTTTAAAGAGTCCTCTCCTGCTGATGTGCAGGTGTGTATCAGTATGTAGTGTCTCTACTTTAAAGAGTCCTCTCCTGCTGATGTTCAGGTGTGTATCAGTATGTAGTGTCTCTACTTTAAAGAGTCCTCTCCTGCTGATGTTCAGGTGTATATCAGTATGTAGTGTCTCTACTTTAAAGAGTCCTCTCCTGCTGATGTTCAGGTGTGTATCAGTATGTAGTGTCTCCATACTTTCATGTTCAAAAAGCACCTGTTTTCACCCTCTGTCTGAAACCAACATTTGTGTGTTCAATGTAAAAGTGGAGCTTACCTCGTCATGGAAAATGTGAATAACTAAGGCCAGGGTCACCTCTGTCAGGACCAGGAGCAGGAGGATCACAAAGAACTGCAGAGAGGGAGAGGAGAGGAGAGGAGAGAGGAGAGAGGAGAGAGGAGAGAGGAGAGGACAGGACAGGACAGGACAGGAGAGGAGAGGAGAGGAGAGGAGAGGAGAGGAGAGGAGAGGAGAGGAGAGGAGAGGACAGGAGAGGAGAGGAGAGGAGAGGAGAGGACAGGAGAGGAGAGCGAGGAGAGCGAGAAGAGCGAGGAGAGCGAGGAGAGCGAGTAGAGCGAGAAGAGCGAGGAGAGCGAGGAGAGCGAGGAGAGGAGAGCGAGGAGAGAGAGGAGAGGAGAGAGCAGAGGAGAGCGAGGAGAGGAGAGGAGAGCGAGGAGAGCGAGGAGAGAGAGGAGAGGAGAGAGGAGAGTAGAGGAGAGGAGAGAGAGGAGAGAGAGGAGAGAGAGAGGAGAGAGAGGAGAGGAGAGAGAGGAGAGAGAGGAGAGGAGAGGACAGGAGAGGAGAGGAGGGCGAGGAGAGCGAGGAGAGCGAGGAGAGAGAGGAGAGGAGAGAGGAGAGGAGAGGAGAGGACAGGAGAGGAGAGGAGAGGAGAGGAGAGAGAGGAGAGAGAGGAGAGAGAGGAGAGGAGAGAGGAGAGGACAGGAGAGGAGAGGAGGGCGAGGAGAGCGAGGAGAGCGAGGAGAGCGAGGAGAGAGAGGAGAGGAGAGAGGAGAGGAGAGAGAGGAGAGGAGAGAGGAGAGAGGAGAGGAGAGGAGAGGCTTTAGAGCTGCAGATTATCCCTACTGCTGATATTGAATTGAGATCACTTTATCACGTATCATTCAGTATCTCCCTGCCCCCCCCTCCTGTGGCCCCTCACCATGAACAGCAGGCAGCGCTGCTCCTTCAGGGCCCCCAGACATCCCAGGAAGCCCGTCACCATGGTGATGCCGCCGGCGACCAGCAGCAGGTTGGCAGCAGAGAGGGAGGGGAAGGAGAGGGGGAGGGAGGAGAACTCTGCCTGGGTGAAGGACAGCCACACTCCAATGCCAAACAGCCCGCAGCCTCCAAGCTTCACAACACATGGGAATGCAGATTAACCACAATGCATTGCTCCAAACCTGGGATATCCCACATTGTGAGTGACATAATGGAGGGACTCTGACAGTCAGTGTTAAACAGAAGCACTGTGGACAGAGTGGACAGAGCACTGTGGACAGAGCACTGTGGACAGAGGGGACAGAGCACTGTGGACAGAGGGGACAGAGTGGACAGAGCACTGTGGACAGAGGGGACAGAGCACTGTGGACAGAGCACTGTGGACAGAGCACTGTGGACAGAGGGGACAGAGCACTGTGGACAGAGCACTGTGGACAGAGCACTGTGGACAGAGTGGACAGAGCACTGTGGACAGAGCACTGTGGACAGAGGGGACAGAGTGGACAGAGCACTGTGGACAGAGGGGACAGAGCACTGTGGACAGAGCACTGTGGACAGAGCACTATGGACAGAGTGGACAGAGCACTGTGGACAGAGGGGACATAGCACTGTGGACAGAGGGGACAGAGCACTGTGGACAGAGGAGACAGAGCACTGTGGACAGAGGGGACATAGCACTGTGGACAGAGCACTGTGGACAGAGGGGACAGAGCACTGTGGACAGAGGGGACAGAGCACTGTGGACAGAGGGGACAGAGCACATACTGACCCAGAAGATGAGGTTGAAGACAAACATCAGATATTTGACGCAGCACAAACAGCTCCGAGACACTGACATCCTGCAGAGACAGCAGAGACAGAAGATACAGAGCAGAGTTACAGCAACATGTCCACAGCCTGTTGCTGTGCTCTCAGGTTACCAGGGTTACATCATGAGGGACACTGTGTGTGCTTATATTGTGTTTTAATGGGAGACTTGGTGTACAATAAACATTGTGTTAAGGTACAATTCTGAAAGGCTCCTTAATTAAAGGAGACCTATCATGCTATATTTGAATAATATATTGTAGGGCCATACCTATATTCAAAGGTATATTTATATGTTTTCTATTTCAAAATACCAAACAGATCATGCATTTCAGCCATGCCTCATTTCGCTCTCTTTGCTCTCCTCCGGCCTCGTCTTTGCATGCGCTGCAGCTGACCCCGAGCGTCATGTTACCATGCTGTTACCATGCTGTCACCATGCTGTTACCATGCTGTTACCATGCTGCATGGTAACAGCATGGTAACATGCTGTCACCATGCTGTCACCATGCTGTCACCATGCTGTCACCATGCTGTGACCATGCTGTCACCATGCTGTCACCATGCTGTGACCATGCTGTCACCATGCTGTCACCATGCTGTCACCATGCTGTTACCATGCTGTAACCATGCTGTCACCATGCTGTCACCATGCTGTGACCATGCTGTCACCATGCTGTCACCATGCTGTCACCATGCTGTAACCATGCTGTCACCATGCTGTCACCATGCTGTCACCATGCTGTCACCATGCTGTCACCATGCTGTCACCATGCTGTTACCATGCTGTCACCATGCTGTAACCATGCTGTCACCATGCTGTCACCATGCTGTCACCATGCTGTCACCATGCTGTGACCATGCTGTCACCATGCTGTCACCATGCTGTGACCATGCTGTCACCATGCTGTCACCATGCTGTGACCATGCTGTCACCATGCTGTCACCATGCTGTGACCATGCTGTCACCATGCTGTCACCATGCTGTCACCATGCTGTCACCATGCTGTAACCATGCTGTTACCATGCTGTCACCATGCTGTTACCATGCTGTTACCATGCCACGGCAACCTCTCATTCCCCTGATTGGTGGAGAGTTGGCCATGTAGGCGGAGCTCCTCGTCACTGACGTCAGACTATTTTCAAATCTGGATCAGTCTGGATCAGTCTGGATCAGTCTGGATCAATCTGGATCAGTCTGGATCAGTCTGGATCAGTCTGGATCAGTCTGGATCAGTCTGGATCAATCTGGAGATTCTGACTTGTGTGCACCTTCTTCAGAAGTAGAAGTACTCAGATCTTGTACTTGAGTCAAAGTAGAAGTACCAGAGTGTAGGAATACTCAGTTTCAGTAAAAGTCCTGCATTCAAAATGTTCCTCAAGTGAAAGTAGAAAAGTATTCTCATCTAAATATCGTGAAAGTAGTCGTTGTGCAGATTGGGCCATTTCAGAATAATATATATATATGTTTTATAATGATTGATCATGAAAGTGTTCTCAAAGCTGGTGGAGGTGCAGCTAGTCTGAAGTACTTTGTAGACTGCAGGGTAGCTGGTGGAGGAGCAGCTAGTCTGAAGTACTTTGTAGACTGCAGGATAGCTGGTGAAGGAGCAGCTAGTCTGAAGTACTTTGTAGACTGCAGGGTAGCTGGTGAAGGTGCAGCGAGTCTGAAGTACTTTGTAGACTGCAGGGTAGCTGGTGGAGGTGCAGCTAGTCTGAAGTACTTTGTAGACTGCAGGGTAGCTGGTGAAGGTGCAGCTAGTCTGAAGTACTTTGTAGACTGCAGGGTAGCTGGTGGAGGTGCAGCTTGTCTGAAGTACTTTGTAGACTGCAGGGTAGCTGGTGGAGGTGCAGCTAGTCTGAAGTACTTTGTAGACTGCAGGGTAGCTGGTGGAGGTGCAGCTAGTCTGAAGTACTTTGTAGACTGCAGGGTAGCTGGTGGAGGTGCAGCTAGTCTGAAGTACTTTGTAGACTGCAGGGTAGCTGGTGGAGGTGCAGCTAGTCTGAAGTACTTTGTAGACTGCAGGGTAGCTGGTGGATTTACTCCAGGTGGAACTAAAGTCTGATTCAACACTTGGTTAGATTTCACATCCTTCATCCACCTCTGTGAAGTAACTAAAGGGATTAATACATGTCGTGGAGCCAGTCCTTTGTTAGTATATAAGTGCTTTGTTAGTAGTTCTATCGCTCGAAGTGGAGTCGAAAGAGATGACTTTTCAGTCTTTTTGTGTGTCGTGCTGTGATTTGTGTGTCCCTTGGTGTGAGTGAGTGTGCAGTGATTGACTTTGATGGGACCCCTCTCTCCCCTCTCTCCTCTCTCTCCCCTCTCTCCCCTCTCTCCCCCATCCACTGATAAGCCTCCCTGACTTAAGAGTCCCCCTTTATTTCCAGCGTGTATGTTGTTCTTAATGTGTCTTAGAGGTATTTTAATTCATGAAATAAAACATTTGATGAGTTGGAACCACGTCTCCTTGTTGGCACTTGGAATTATTATTTCCGTTTCCCACGGCGACGCTGTCTGGCTTTTGGTTCAATAGGATTCCAAACAACCACTCTCACGTGACGCCACATTTACCAAGGCCTTTATTAGTTTCTGTATTGTTAACCACGTTTTAAACAAATAATCTTCAGTAACTTTATTTAAAACACTGAATGTGCATGTGACCATGTTCACAGGGAACATCTGATTGGTCTGTCACTAAGTGGCCCTCACTACTGACCCCAAACAGGAAGTCAGACTGCCAACAGGAAGGAAGCTCCCTCCTCTCCTCAGCAGACCTAATAATACAGCGCAAGGCATTTCCCATGACACAGAGTGTGTGAGGCTCACAGTCTACAGGTCTGCGCTGCGGAGGACGTGCTTTCTGGTTCCTGGGCCTCAGGCGCTGTGTCCCAGGGCTACAAGGACTTTTTACTTTTATATATATATATTTGCTTTATTCTCATATTGTGCAGCTGTCACCAACCTAAAGGATGTTGGTTGCTTCCAGTGGGAATCGGACCGTCAGAAACCCTTCATTGTGTACTCGTGCATTAGCATACTGTGTGCGTAGGTTTGGCAGCCCGATGTGAAATCTACACATATTTACGAATGTCAATCAAAATGACTTTACCTGAAGAAGAGTTGTAATCCTTTAAAATCCTGGCTGTGTCCCAGTCCTCCTCAGCGCCTGCTTTGGTCTGTGACGCCTTCTCTTTCCTCTCTCCTCGGCATGTGTCTGGGTTCCTTCTTCTCTTCCTCTGGATTGTTCCTAACTGGCAGGTTGTGATCTCCAGCTTCTCCCCATGAAAAGTCTTCTTCACAATTTTAAATCATTTAGAGTGTATGTTTTTTCTGTCTGAAAAAGTCTGTTTAGTCTCTGCCCTGTCTTTCCCTCTCTTCCACCTTAACTATCTCCAGATGTGTGTTGCTGCCCGCCCCCCGTTGCGTTCCTCCCCTTCCTGTTTCTTCTCTCGGTACCTCCTCCATCACACCGCCTCTAAACCCCAGCTTGTCTAACTTAGCCAATTCTTTCCCTCTATGTCCAGGAAATAGGACTCTGTCCCGCTTCCTCTGTCCTCTGTGAGCTTCTCTTCTGTACAGGCTCACTGACACAGCTGCACACACACTTCCTCTGAACACATATTACAGATACTTCACAATACTGGTGACCATTTCTAAAGCAAAGGGTTGCATTTAGAGATTTACATCTGTCAAACTAGCCACTGCTGTATATTGTGAATGAATATCAACTTGCATACACTCGAGCATTTGTTTCTTTTTAGATGGTTGTAAAATAATGTATACATCTCAGACTGGCAGCCGTCTCATTGGTCAGTTGCAGCTTAAGTGTTTTCAAACGGTTATTAAGTTATATAACATGTTGTTATGTTGAATGTTACACTGTAATACTGTTTGGTCCATCTGACTGGAGTGGTACACACAGCTGTATCACTCCACCGACCAAAGCACACCACGAAGCTCGCTAAAAACAATATAGTTCTAGCACATTTACAGGAGCCTACATCTCAGATTTGCAATTTTAGATGCAAGCTTGGTGATGGCATGGAGGAGACGTGCACCGTACAGCGTCCAGGCAGCCAGACGCGGATTTGCGGTTGCCATTTTTCTACTCGCATGGTGCATTCAAGTGTACTCAAATGAACGACAGCTACACTTTTCAGCAAAATGATAAGCACTATATCTCTTTGCACGAAGGAGCGTCTAGCCGCCGGCATACTGCTGGTGGCTATGCTTTGCACAGCATGTAGTGAAATGACTTTGGCACAAGGTCGCTTATTCATCATCACCTTTATTTCATTATGTCAAATACAGGATTTCATGTAAGAGCAACTGGAAACTAGAGAACGAAGTAGCTGTACAATATTTACAATCAAAACAACAAAATTGCT
Source organism: Champsocephalus esox (assembly GCA_036324585.1). Lineage (NCBI taxonomy): Eukaryota > Metazoa > Chordata > Actinopteri > Perciformes > Channichthyidae > Champsocephalus > Champsocephalus esox. The sequence goes on from CM070491.1 coordinate 102,467, forward strand.
CTGCAAGAAGATCCTCTGGGAGGGCAAATCATGGAGATATCCATCAACAACAAACGGATCAAAGGACTAACATTAAACACTTACATGATGCTTTTGGATCACACACTTTCTTCAAGAAAGTCGTGCTTTATATTTTTTTCATTCAGCGTCTCTTCAGGCATTAAATCCCTCCATGTCTTTAGAAGAACAAACGGTAAGAACACAGCTTAGTTGAGTACAGTTCTTCCACCAAGGGCGTTGTCACTGAGCAGGGAGAGCAGGAGACTATCATATAGTCCGGACCCCTGACTGTGTCAGCCTGTCCTGGAGAAGCTAAGCGCTGCAATCTCAATCATAGCAGCAACTAATCCCCTTTTGGATGGTCATTCTGGAAATGTACTTGTATAAATAATACAAATTATAGTTGTTAATACATACTTACAGACCGATGGTAGACAAATGATCTTGTGGTCCCTTTTTTGACTTTGGAGAAAAGTCCATCATAGTCACTTAGTTCCCTACCATCCATTTAATATGTTTAAATAAATAAAGAGGTACTTTAAAACGGGCTCAATAATAAAAGAAACACACAAGAGACCCTCCCAGGAGCAAACCCACAGTGGCTGTCCTCGCTGCACCAGCATACGCAGGTGCGTGTGTGAGTCGGGTGCCGGGCGAGGTCCTCTTCCTCTCAGGCCTTTGCACTGAGGCTCATCAGGTCCACGAAGGAGGAGAAGAGGCGGTCCAGCCAGCCCTGGTTAGCCATGCACTGCTGCACCACCTCCTCCTGCCCCGGGTCCTCAGCAGCCTGCTGCACGCTGTCCGTCTGCACAGCAACACACAGGAGGGCAATCAATCAACAACTGTATTACTCCCGCAAGGGACAACTGGTTATGAGCAGCAGCTTATGGCATGAGGACAGGCAGGAACACACAGGAAGAACACACACGGGTACACCGGGAGCACAGGTGTGGATCATTCCAATGCACACACACACACACACACACACACACACACATTCAAAATTAAATAAAAAATAATTGTAAAACCATTGTGCCACTTAAAAGACAATAACAACTCAGGAGGGAGCCAGTCTCGATTGAGGCCCATCAGCTCTGATCTGACTTCCCCCCCCCTCATCCAGCTCACTGACCTGCCAGTGTGCAATTCGATTTTGACAGGATAACAACTGGTGACCTCTAGAACTGTGTGAGTAACACTGTGTTTAGACTTCTCTGTTTCAGTGTGTGCTCTGTATCAATGCTCTGGAGCTGATCTGACTGAAATTGGGATTTGAAATCTCAAACCCGCTACAGTATCTGTCAGGCAGAAACTTGGGACAAGTCATTTGACTGAAACCTTAAAACTGAACTAACTGACTGCTAGGGTTAACTTTGATTTAAACATTTGTAGAATACTAAGAGCTTTATTGAGTAGGTGTAACTGTATTAAGGGTTAAACTCGTAACTTTATAACTTAGGGTTTAATGTAATTGTAAAACCATTGTGCAACTGAAAAGACAATAACAACTCAGGTGGGAGAGATTTCCCTTTGAGGGCCACCAGCTGCAGAGAGTTAACTACTTAAAGGGGCGTGGCCCCACAGCTGTGAGAACTCAGCAATCAGGTGTCCATTTTAGGTAGCACTTTCCTGGAGCGTCAGACAGACGAAGACAAAGGAGTCCTGCGGGAGTCACGAGGGAGGCAAATCCTACTTTGATTGAGCTAAGTATCGCTGGTGTTTTATTTTATTTGGTTGTTTAGCCCCTCAGGCTATAATCATGTGTATTTTCTCCATTCCTGTTCATGTGTCTTCTCGCAATTATCACTGGCCCCGTGTATCTCCTAATCGATATAACCGGCCTGCTCTCGTCTATCCCACGTGCTCCACTGAGATCCAGCATCTAGTTTCAGACGGCCTGTGGAACTGCCAGTCAGCTGTTCCTAAGGCTGACTTCATCTCTGGCTCCGCCTCCCTGCAGTCTCTGGGTTTCCTTGCTCTCACTGAGACCTGGATTACTCCATCCAACACATCCACCCAGCAGCTCTCTCCACAGCATATTCCTTCTCCCATACACCCAGACCCACTGGCAGAGGAGGGGGCACTGGTCTCCTGCTCTCTCCACAGCATACTCCTTCTCCCATACACCCAGACCAACTGGCAGAGGAGGGGGCACTGGTCTCCTGCTCTCTCCACAGCATACTCCTTCTCCCATACACCCAGACCAACTGGCAGAGGAGGGGGCACTGGTCTCCTGCTCTCTCCACAGCATACTCCTTCTCCCATACACCCAGACCCACTGGCAGAGGAGGGGGCACTGGTCTCCTGCTCTCTCCACAGCATACTCCTTCTCCCATACACCCAGACCCACTGGCAGAGGAGGTGGCACTGGTCTCCTGCTCTCTCCACAGCATACTCCTTCTCCCATACACCCAGACCCACTGGCAGAGGAGGGGGCACTGGTCTCCTGCTCTCTCCACAGCATACTCCTTCTCCCATACACCCAGACCCACTGGCAGAGGAGGGGGCACTGGTCTCCTGCTCTCTCCACAGCATACTCCTTCTCCCATACACCCAGACCCACTGGCAGAGGAGGGGGCACTGGTCTCCTGCTCTCTCCACAGCATACTCCTTCTCCCATACACCCAGACCCACTGGCAGAGGAGGGGGCACTGGTCTCCTGCTCTCTCCACAGCATACTCCTTCTCCCATACACCCAGACCCACTGGCAGAGGAGGGGGCACTGGTCTCCTGCTCTCTCCACAGCATGCTCCTTCTCCCATACACCCAGACCCACTGGCAGAGGAGGTGGCACTGGTCTCCTGCTCTCTCCACAGCATACTCCTTCTCCCATACACCCAGACCCACTGGCAGAGGAGGGGGCACTGGTCTCCTGCTCTCTCCCAAATGGAGCTTTTCCCTCTTCAAGCTACCTAACTTCACTCCTTCCACCTTTGAACTCCATGTCGTCACAGTAACCCATCCTATACAATGAACCATTGTTGTTCTCTACGGTCCACCAGGCGCCTTGGGGGACTTCTTGGAGGAGTTAGATCCTCTCCTCTCACACATGCCTGAATCTGGCCCTCCCGCTGTACTTCTCGGAGACTTCAACCTCCAGACGGGGAAGATAGACGAACTAACATCTCTGTTAACCGCCTTTGCTTTCTCACTGTCTCCGTCCCCACCCACTCATAAAGCTGGCAGTGTCCTTGATCTCATATTCTCAAGGAACTGCACTACTTCTAACCTCTCTGTAAACCCGCTCCACACATCCGATCCCTTCTTCATTTCATTCTCTCTACCCCTTTCCAAACATAACAAACTAATCTCTTCTCATCCTGCACCTGTCTGCCGTAACCTCCGTTCCCTCTCCCCCTCTACCTTTGCCTCATCGGTGCTCTCAGCCCTCCCTTCCTCTGACTCGTTCCAACTCCTACCTCCAAACTCTGCTGCAGAAACTCTCCTCTCTCCTCCTCTCTGGACTCTCTCTGTCCTCTCACATCTCGGCAGGCTCGTCAGCCCCCTCCTGCTCCCTGGCTAAATGACGCACTGCGTGCTAATGGAACTGTCCTTCGGGCAGCAGAGCGGAAACGGTGGAAATCCAAACACCATGACGACCTCCTAACCTATCAGGCTCTCCTCTCCTCTTTCTCTGCTTCGATCTCTCAGGCAAAAGCACCTTCTTTCAAGATAAGATCCAATCTTCCTATTCCAATCCCCAAAAACTATTTTCCATCTTCTCCTCCCTCCTGGACCCCCCCAAAGCCCCTCCCCCCTCTTCCCTCTTGGACCCTCCCAAAGCCCCTTCCCCCTCTTCCCTCTTGGACCCTCCCAAAGCCCCTTCCCCCTCCTCCCTCCTGTCAAGCGACTTTGTTAACCACTTTCAAAAAAAGGTTGATATTCGCTCTTCTTTTTCTGCCTCACCTCTATTCACCGCTGGGTCACCAGACCCTCCTTTCACCCACACACTGACCTCCTTTTCCCCTCGATCCTCCAAGTGAGGTTCTCACCCTCATTACTTCTGCCCGCCCTACCACCTGTCCTCTGGACCCTATCCCTTCAAAGCTCCTTCAGACTATCGCTCCTGATATTCTACCGTTTCTCACCCATTTCATCAACACTTCTCTAACTTCTGGTCACTTTCCAAACAGTCTGAAGGAGGCAAGAGTAAACCCTCTCCTAAAGAAACCCACTCTCAACCCGTCTGATGTTATAAACTACAGGCCTGTCTCTCTCCTCCCGTTCCTGTCTAAAACACTTGAACGCGCTGTCTTTAGACAACTCTCCTGCTATCTCCATCAGAACAACCTTCTGGATCCGCACCAGTCTGGTCTCAAGGTAGGTCACTCCACAGAAACTGCCCTCCTTGCTGTCACTGAGGAACTGCACACTGCTAAAGCAGCCTCCCTCTCCTCTGTCATCATCCTGTTGGACCTGTCTGCTGCATTCAACACGGTGAACCATCAGATCCTCCTTCGCACTCTCCAAGAACTTGGAGTTTCAGGCTCTGCACTTTCCCTCCTCACCTCATATCATTCAGAAGGGGCATAAAGCGAAACCCGCAGGTCCCCACCAACCCGTTCACGTATCTAACAGATATTCCCCACTCAGCGAGACACCCGCTGAGAAGCCAACTCTGGTTATTGGTAGCTCTATTATGAGACACGTGAATTTAGAGACCGAAGCCTCCACAGTCACATGCATTCCGGGGGCCAGAGCGGGCGACGTTGAGGCGCATCTTAAACTGCAGGGTAATCTTACACCTACAGGGTAACTTGGAGAGGGTCCGAGTCCGACCCTTGTCAATTAACTAAAGGGGTCCCTCAGGGCTCTGTTCTTGGTCCCCTCCTCTTCTCCCTGTACACAAACTCACTCGGATCAGTCATTAGCCCGCATGGTTTTTCATACCACTGCTACGCTGACGACACCCAATGAATCCTGTCCTTTCCCCGCTCAGAGACACGCATCTCTGCTCGTCTAGTTGACATCTCTCAGTGGATGTCTGCTCATCACCTCAAGCTCAACCTTGACAAGACTGAACTGCTTTTCCTTCCGGGAAAAGATTGTCCCACTCTTGACCTGACAATCAACATCGGCCCCTCTGTTGTTTCCCCGACTCAGACTGCAAGGACTCTGGGTGTGACCCTAGATAACAACCTGTCCTTCACTGCAAACATCGCTGCTACAACCCGCTGCTGCAGATACACGCTCTACAGCATCAGGAGGATGCGTCCCCAGCTGACCCAGAAAGCGACGCAGCTTCTGGTCCAGGCTCTCGTCAGCTCACGCCTAGACTACTGCACCTCCCTCCTGGCTGGTCTACCTGCATGTGCCATCCGACCTCTGCAGCTCATTCAGAATGCAGCGGCTCGTCTGGTCTTCAACCTTCCTAAATTCTCCCACACCACGCCGCTCCTCCGCTCCCTCCACTGGCTTCCGGTAACTGCTAGAATCCACTTCAAGACACTGGTACTTGCGTACCATGCTGCAAATGGATCTGGCCCTTCCTACATCCAGGACATGGTTAAACCGTACACCCCAGCACGTGCTCTACGCTCTGCATCAGCCAAACAGCTCGCTGCACCCTCGCTGCGAGGGGGACCCAAGTTCCCATCAGCAGAAACACGTGGGTTTGCTATCCTGGCTCCAAAATTGTGGAATGAGCTCCCCATGACATCAGGACCGCAGAAAGCTCACACACCCATGAAAGTCAGACTGCACTGAAGGAGGAACCTATTGCGGTGAGCACGTTGCACGTTGTAACTTCCGGTTGTTGTTGTCATCTCCGGGTAACCCGTGTGTCTGTTCTGTTGCTGATAGCTTATTAACTTAAACTTAATCGATCGTTTTAAAACTCTTGATCACGGCAACTGCCTGACGTTGTAATCACACGTTACTACAGCTTAAGCACTCGCAACTCTCCTTCTCTTAGCGACTGTAACTCCACAGTTGCCTACACTCTTTTCGGGTTTGCTAACGGTAGCTACTTTAGCTTGATAGCTAGCCATGGCTCTTTCTCCACCCTCTGGTGCTATTTCCTGCTCTTCATGTCTCATGTTTGGTTACTTCCCGGCCTCCCTTACTGGTAAGGATACATGTGTTAAATGTAGTATAGTTGTTAGGTTGGAGGCGGGAATCATAGCCATAGAAGCCCGGCTCCGCATCTTAGAAAGTAACTCAGCTAAAGTAAAGCCCATGTTAGCCAGTGCGGACCGGCCAAAGGTAGCTCCTCTTAGCCGTCCCCCGGCAACTCCCGAGCAGCAGGGAGACTGGATGACTGTTCAGAAGGGGCATAAAGCGAAACCCGCAGGTCCCCACCAACCCGTTCACGTATCTAACAGATATTCCCCACTCAGCGAGACACCCGCTGAGAAGCCAACTCTGGTTATTGGTAGCTCTATTATGAGACACGTGAATTTAGAGACCGAAGCCTCCACAGTCACATGCATTCCGGGGGCCAGAGCGGGCGACGTTGAGGCGCATCTTAAACTGCTGGCTAAAAATAAACACAAATACGGTAGGATTGTTATTCACGTCGGTGGTAATGATGTTCGTTTACGCCAATCAGAATGCACCAAACTTAATGTGGAGTCGGTGTGTAGTTATGCTAAAACAATGTCGGACACCGTAATCTTCTCTGGTCCCCTCCCCAATCTGATCAATGATGACATGTATAGCCGCATGTCATCATTTCAGCGCTGGTTGTCTTAGTGGTGCCCAGCAAACAATGTGGGCTTCGTAAATAATTGGACAGCCTTCTGGGGAAAACCTGGTCTGATTAAGAGAGACGGCATTCACCCTACTTTGAAAGGTGCAGATCTCATTTCGGCAAACATTTCAGGGCTTTGTGGACGTAATCCATGACAAACTGGAGTTGAGACCAGGAGGCAGAGTCGCAGTCTTACACGCTTCTCTGCGCTCTCTCCTAGGCAGTCACCCATAGGAATCCCGAACCCAATAAAATACCCAATATTAGCGGTGTGTGTGTCTGCCCAAGGACAATTTAAGGTACAACCTAATAGAGGTGTCATACATAATAACCTAATAAAAGTAAATGTAACAACTACTACAGTGCAACAAAACAGGAAGATTAAATGTGGTCTCTTAAACATAAGATCTCTTGCATCGAAAGCAATATTGGTAAATGATTTAATATCAGATTATAATATTGATATATGCTGTCTCACTGAAACTTGGTTGAGACATGAAGAATATGTCAGCATAAATGAGGCCACTCCACCCAGCCATGTCAACACTCATATTGCTCGAGGCACGGGCCGAGGAGGTGGAGTTGCAGCAATCTTTGACTCAAGTTTACTTATCAATACTAAACCAAAATGTAATTATACCTCTTTTGAAAGCCTCGTTTTTAGTCTTACGCATCCAACCTGGAAAACTTTGCAGCCAATCTTATTTGTTACAGTGTATCGTGCACCAGGTCCTTATTCAGAATTCTTATCAGAATTCTCTGAGTTTTTATCAACTTTGGTTCTTAAAACAGACAAAGTAATTATCGTAGGTGACTTTAATATTCATGTTGACGATGATAAAAATAGCCTTACTGTTGCATTTAACTCTATATTAGATTCTGTTGGTTTCTGTCAGAGTGTAAATAAACCAACCCACTGCTATAATCACACTCTCGACCTTGTTCTGACTTATGGTATTGAAATTGAGCAACTATTAGTCGAACCGCATAATCCTGCTTTATCCGACCATTTCTTAGTAACTTTTGAAGTACTGTTACTAGACTACAAAGCATTAGTCAAAAGCTCTTGCAGCAGAAACCTATCCGTTAGTGCTATAGCCACATTTAAGGAAGAGATTCCACCAATACTTAACTCTATAGCATGTCTGCATGTAAGGGAGGAAACTTATACAAAATGTACACCACCCCAAATTGATCATGTTGTTGATAGTGCTATAGATGCGCTGCGAATAAAATTAGACTCTGTTGCTCCTTTGAAAAAGAAGAAAATAAAGCAACATAGATTAGCTCCATGGCATAATGCCGAAACCCGCAAAATAAAGCAAAAGTCTAGACAACTTGAAAGGATATGGCGTTCCACCAAACTTGAAGAATCTCGTTTAATTTGGCATATTACTCTCAATGAATATAAGAAAGCACTGCGTAAAGCGAGAGCAGCATACTACTCTTCATTAATAGATGAGAATAAGAATAATGCAAGATTTCTTTTCAGCACTGTAGCCAGGCTGACAGAGAGCCACAGCTCCATTGAGCCTTCTATTCCCATAGCACTCAGTAGTAATGATTTGATGTGCTTTTTTAACGATACAATTGTTACTCTTAGAGACAAAATTAATGACCTCTTGCCTTCGACCAGTATAATGTTATCAACAGCTCCCGGAATCGTAAGTTCTAATATTACACGAGATAGTAAACTAGAATGCTTTTCAGCCATTAACCTTGAACAATTACATTCAATGATTCTCTCTTCTAAACCATCAACGTGCATGTTAGACCCAATTCCAACTAAGCTGTTGAAGGAAGTTTTTCCATTAATTAGCACTTCTTTATTAAATATTATGAATATGTCTTTATTATCAGGCTATGTTCCACAATCATTCAAAGTAGCAGTGATAAAACCGCTTCTTAAAAAGCACAACCTCGATCCAGAGGTTTTAGCCAACTATAGACCTATTTCTAATCTTCCGTTCCTCTCAAAAATTCTTGAGAAAGCGGTCGCAAAACAGTTGTGTGATTACTTAAAAAACAATGATTTATTTGAAGATTTTCAGTCTGGCTTTAGAACACATCATAGCACAGAGACAGCTCTGGTTAAAGTCACAAATGATATTCTAATAGCCTCAGACAAGGGACTTGTCTCTATTCTTGTTTTGCTCGATCTCAGTGCTGCATTTGATACTATCGACCATGATATCCTATTGCAAAGACTAGAGCACTTGGTTGGCATACAGGGAACTGCTTTAGGCTGGTTTAGGTCCTATCTATCTGAACGCTCTCAGTTTGTACGTGTCAACGATGAATCTTCCACGCAAACCAAAGTTAGCCATGGAGTGCCACAGGGCTCAGTGCTCGGACCTATTTTGTTCACATTATATATGCTTCCGTTAGGCAATATTATAAGGAATCATTCTGTAAACTTTCATTGTTATGCGGATGATACTCAACTATATTTATCAATCAAGCCTGATGAAATTAATCATCTAAATAAAATTCAAGACTGCCTTAAGGACTTAAAAACGTGGATGACCTTAAACTTTTTGATGTTAAACACGACCAAAACTGAAGTTATTGTACTTGGCCCGAAGAATCTACGAAACAAATTATCTAAAGATATACTAACTATGGATGGCATTAATTTGGCCTCCAGTGAGATTGTAAGGAATCTTGGTGTTATATTTGATCAGGATTTATCCTTTAACGCCCACATAAAATCAATTTCAAGGACCGCCGACTTCCATCTACGTAACATTGCAAAAATCAGGCATATCTTGCCTCAAAACGATGCAGAGAAACTAGTCCATGCATTTGTTACTTCTAGGCTGGATTATTGTAACTCTTTACTATCAGGGAGTACCAAAAAGTCAATCAAGTCGCTTCAGCTGATTCAAAATGCTGCGGCTCGTGTACTAACCAGAGTTAGGAGAAGGGACCACATTACTCCTGTTCTGGCTGCCTTACACTGGCTCCCTATAGAACACAGGATAGAATTTAAAATTCTTCTTCTCGCCTACAAAGCCCTTAATGGGCAGGCGCCATCTTACCTTAAAGAACTCATTATACCCTACTGTCCTACTAGGGCATTGCATTCCAAGAATGCAGGGTTGTTGGTTGTTCCTAGAATCTCTAAAAGTACAATGGGAGCCAGAGCCTTTTCTTATCAAGCTCCACATTTGTGGAATCAGCTTCCAGTTTGTGTTCGGGCGGCAGACACCCTATCCGTTTTTAAGAGTGCGCTTAAGACCTTCCTTTTTGATAAAGCTTATAGTTAGGGCTGATTAGATTCAGCCCCTAGTTTTGCTGATATAGGCTTAGTTTGTCGGGGGACATCTTACTTCTTCCTTCTCTCTGTCTATACCTGTGTACTCTCATGTTCCGATTAACCCAGCTTCCCCAAATGTCTTTCTTTTTGGGGTCTATATATGCTGGGATCCGGAGTCATGGATGATCCTGCGGTCTTGTGTCCTGGATCGCGAGCGCTGGATCTTGAGTCGTGGCTGTGGTCCTGGATCATCGGTCCTGGATGGATATCCTCGTGGATTCATCTTCCTATTATACACACATGCATTTCCAAACATTTGGACTACCTATGTTGCAAATGTATTATCTTTTCAATTTACACACGGCATCTATTGCACGTCTGTCCGTCCTGGGAGAGGGATCCCTCCTCTGTTCCTCTCCCTGAGGTTTCCCCCATTTTTCCCTTTAAACTGGGTTTTCTTTGGAAGTTTTTCCTTGCACGATGTGAGGGTCTAAGGACAGAGGGTCTAAGGACAGAGGGTGTCGTATTGTCATACTGATATTCTGTACACACTGTGAAGACCACTGAGACAAATGTAACATTTGTGATATTGGGCTATATAAATAAACATTGATTGATTGATTGACACCTTCCAGCCTGAAAACTCATCTCTTTCGACTCCACCTCGAGGATAGAATTACTAACAAAGAACTACTAACAAAGCACTTATATTCTAACAAAGGGCTGGCTCCTCTAAAGCCAGTTGAGTTGCACTTGAAATGTTTTGGCTCTTTGAAACCTGATGTACTTTATGATTCTGTTTTCTTCAAGTTTGTATCTTGTTGGTCGAACGCTTTGGATAAAAGCCTCAGCTAAATGCAATGTCAAAAATATTCACAAACTTTCAAACACATTCATACAGTATTTGTGTCGTGTCATGGTAAATATGCCGGCTGTAGCAGCTTCAAACACATTTAGCATGCAGCTCTGCTTACCTCCTTCTTGCAGTGCAGGAAGGTGTGATACTTGTAGTGGTGAAGGGAGTGATACAGACTGTAGATCTGACACGTTTCTATTGAGAGCTTCAGATCCTGAAAAGGGTTGTGAGAGAAAACAAGGTTGAAGAGTTTCCTGCTGAGTTTCCGCACCATTTGATAAAGCACGATGAACATAGCAGTTCAACTTAATAATACTTCACAATGGGTTCCAGCTGAAGTTAGATACTGTAGGAGGATGTTCTTTGATGAGATATGTTCTCCTCCTCTGTGGTGGTCTACATTCACTTCACTTACATTTCCTCACGTTCCTCTTTTGTCTCAGGTTTCTGTCTTCACCACGTTACGATGGGAACTCTTCTCCTCTGCCTTTATGTTCATAAGCCCCCCCCACAACCTTCACAGATCCTCAACCGCTTATCCTACTATCAAAGTGAGAGGACCTTTTACCATGTTGTTACATCTTGCAATCTTTTCCAAAATGTAAAGATGAATGTCCATGCACAGTTCAGATGAGTGGTTGTTGTTGATGGTAAACAGAGTGACTCCCACTGTCTCTTTTTGTGCTTCCCTGTGGGGGGGCCTTGTTTCTGACCTGTTGCTTGTTGATGCTCCTCTTCACCCTGTTGAGGGTCTTGCGGTTGTAACCCTCCCCACCGAGGTGAACTTTGACCGCCCCAGATTCCAGCGGGTCTGCCATCATTTTGGGGAATATGTGGAGCAACTCCTGGAGAGAGGAGAGCAGAATGCAGCGTCACACATTCAGATGTGTGTAAGGTATCATGATGAAGACACGCACCCAGGTATAGCTTGTTTTTCATGATCAACAGACGGTCTGTGATTTGAGGAAAGAGAAGAAGGAAACGGAGATGTTTACCTGGTGCTGAACACTCATGTTGACTCTTCTCAACAACCTCTTCTTCTGTTCGCTCAGCAGGCTGTCAATCTTCCTCATGGGTGGGAGGTACAACTCATCTGAGGAGTAAAAGTGCAACAACTATTTATATTGAAATCTTGAATTTTAAAACACACCATATGTCCACTAGAGGCCTCTCAATCAAGCCCTAAGGTAGTTGTCATACGGTCACATTCCAAAGGTGTTCATCAGAAAACACACTTCATAATAAAAACAACTGTTTCTAGTTTCACTGAAACATTTATCAATGATATGAAATATCTAGTTTATTTTAATGCGGAAATGTATTACATTATAGGCTTGCTGTAGTTACTGTCACAGAATATGATGGTTACAGTTAGAGGATGTTAAAGGTAGGTAGGGGTCTCAGTGCTGGTGTGCAACATTATTAGCATTGTAAAAGAGTGTTCTTGCACCCTTTCCTCCAACTGGTTCCGCTCTTATCTTCAATAGTTCCTAAAGTAGAACAGGAGCCCGAGCCTTCTGCTATCAGGCTCCTCTCCCGAGGAACCAGCTGTGTCTTAAGCCCACATTCAACATTCGGCTTACGACTTTCATTTTTGGTAAAGATGATAGTTGGAGCTGGCTCAGCTGGCCCTGGACCAGCCCTTAGCGATGCTGCTGCTGCTTAGACTGTTGGGGGCCTTTAACCAACATCCTGTCCCCGCTACCTCTAACTCATGTCCCCATTATGTCTCCCATTAATGTATTTCTATCTCAGGAGTATTTATGTGTCTCTTGCAGATTGCCACGTCCAATGGTTGCATCTGGATCATGAGTTGTGGTTGTGCCTGTTTGACGCCAAAATTGTAATTCTTGCGGCCCCTGGAGTCTGTTTGACACATTGCTGAAACTATCTTTTTCATTTATATTCACATGATCATTTTTCTCATAATTGCTTTAATTGTATTATGATGTTTATTCTGTAAACGGAACATTGTCTGTCTGTCCTACGAACAATTCAAAGATCATTGGACTGTCCTACGAACAATTCAAAGATCATTGGACTGTCCTACGAACAATTCAAAGATCATTGGACTGACCTACGAACAATTCAAAGATCATTGGACTGACCTACGAACAATTCAAAGATCATTGGACTGACCTACGAACAATTCAAAGATCATTGGACTTAAAAAGTAAGTGTATTTACTATTTGTCAATGTGACTTCCTTAAATGTGTCCTACAGTGTCAAATCTGTGTCAGCAGTGACCTTCTGTCGGCTCTGTCTCCACATAGATATAAATGTCCTGGGATGATTCAATTAAGATGAAAACATGTTTTCTACTGCGGGATAAAAGTGATGCCACACAAATGTAAAACATTACAGTTCTTGTGAGGGGAGTAAGCCTCATCCATATCTCCCACGTGTTCCACCTCATGATGTCCTCTCACTGAGGGTGATGCTGCACGTTCTCATAAATGCATCACCTGAGTTACGAAAGCACAGGTATGGTCTCTGAAAAGCAGTTTGGTGATATGGCGTTACCCTGACAACAGTCTATGTCTTTTCTCAGTGTGTTCCTGCTGGTCCTACTGCCTGCTCACCATCAGTGTCCTCCAGGGCCTGACTCATGTCTGGGTCCAGAGCCGTGCTGACCAGCATCTCCACGTAGCTCCTGAAGACCTCCCTCATGGCTCTGCTGTTAACCCCCCCCCGCACAGCTCCTGAAACACAGAGCAGCTGCACTGAAGGCCTGAGCACAGCAGAAACTGACCTGGGGTCATTTCTTACACTAACAAGGCGCACATATAACTCACATAAGCACAGAGCAAGAACAGACCTGGGGCCTCATTTATAACGCCGTGCGTAGGATTCACGTGGGAAGGTTGCTTACGTGGTAGAAATCCAAAAAATAGGAACCGAAACGACATTTTCCGATTCACCAAACATTGCGTACCGGCGAGGAAAGTGCGTACGGCACTTCCTACGCCGGTTTCCCTTTATAAATCACAATCGACTCGAAATGCGCTGCAGCTTTTGCGGGCTTCACGTAACGCCCATATTTGCCTATAAATAGTCATTCTGACTGACTGCATGAAGGAGAGCAGGAAATGACGACAGAGCAGCTAAAAAAGATGTCTCACACCGTGTCAGATTCTGGTTCTTTTGGGAGGTGGAGATAAATCACATTGTTTGGTGGATGCCGTTTGAACCAGAGGAGCAGCATGGAGGTCGGATCGTCACCAACGTAAATAAATAAGTGGTCCGACAAAAAGAATACAGCCTTCCTCAGGCAGTGTGTTTGTGCCAGGGACAGGAGACCCCTTGATGAGAGACTGTAAGAAGTGATCGGGAGATCCCTCCGGAGTGGAGTCATGACGACTGGATCTGGATTATGTTTTTGTTTTTGGTGGTTTGTGTCCCAGCTGTCGATCAGCTGTGCGCAGCGTCTCCACTGCAGCCTGTGCGTCTCAACCCCGCAGCAACTCTATATCCACCAGTTAGAGGAAATACAACTAATGTGTAACTTGTGTTATATTAGCTGTACAATTTACCACACATGGTGTTCTTAGCTTCCATACCTCCTGTGTTTTACGAGCGACTTCTCAAGTCTTAGCAAACGGCATAAAACACGATTAAACATGATAGTATATAAAACCATGCTCGTATCTACAACCTATAGAAATGCAACACGGCGTCAGTTTAGACGTAATTCTGTCCTCCTGCTTACCGCGTCATTTATGAGAAAACATTTAATAACATTAACACATATTCGAGGTGGTTTTAAATAATATCCGTATTTATTTATTTCTCCAGGTGATGTGTGTGTGAGCACTGAGGAGTCTCAAACAGGCGCTTGTTTCATCATTTTAAGATTGGCTTTAATCAATGTGTGAAAGTGAATTCTTCATATATTTTAAATGAGAGGTAACGTTTTATTCATGGTATTATTTCCACACATTTCTCTCCCTTCTTCCTTCTGCCAACGGTGTCGCAGTTTCTCGTCTCTCCCGTTGTTGTGCTTAGTGCGTACGCATGGGTTAGAGTTTGCGTGGAGGACCGCACGTTTTCCCGTCAAGTTAGTATTTTATAAATCGCAAACATTGCGTAGAAACTGGCGTACGCCATTTTTGGAGCGTGTATCCCTTTTTATAAATGAGGCCCCTGGAGACAGTGACATGTGATCAGTTGTGTAAAGTAACTAATTACATTTACTCAAGTACTGCACTTACGTACAATTTTAGGGAATTTACTTCAGTATTTAAATGTTTTTCTACTCCTCTACAGTTCAGAGGTACATGTTGTACTTCTACTCCACTACGTGTATTTAATACCTTTAGTTACTTCACAGATGTGGATGAATGATGTGAAATATAATCAAGTGTTAAATTAGACTGTAGTTCCACCTGGAGTGAATCCACCAGCTACCCTGCAGTATACAAAGTACTTCAGACTAGCTGCACACACACACACACACACACACCAGCTGACCTTCATCATCACTGGGGGGGGAGGAGTCAGACTCTGAGCAGGAGGACGGCACCTCCTTCAGCCACTTCTTCTTCCTCTTCGTGGGGGGGTGCTCTGAGCTTTTGTCTCTGGACCCTCGCTCCATCTTCTTCTCCTCCAGCCTCCCAAGCTCCACCGCACCCCTCCTCTCTCGCTCCTCTCTCTCCTTTCTCTCTTTGTCCTGCTCCCTTTGGTCCTCCCTCTCTCTCTGCTCTCTCTCCTTCTCTCTCTGCCTCTCTCTACCCTCCTTTTCTTTCAACTCTCTCTCCCGTCTCTCCCTCCGTTCCGTCTCCTTCTCCCTTTCTATCCTCTCTCTTTCCCTCTTCTCCCTCTCTTTATCAGTGTTCTCCTTTTCTTTTTGCTCCCGCTCCTGTCTCTCCCTCTGCTCTCTATTCCTTCTCTCCCTTTCTTTTCTCTCCGTCTCATATTGTCTTCTCTCCTTTTCTTTACGCTCTCTCTCCTTCTGTTCTCTGTCCTCTTTTTCCCTCTCCATGTTCTCCCTCTCGTGTTCTTCTCTCTCCTCCTTCTCCCTCCTCTCCTTCAGCTCTCTCTCTCTCTGCCTCTCTTTGTCGTCCCTCTCTCTTTGAGTCGGGGGGACATTGTGAGTGCTGGGCAGCTGTTTGGGCAGGGACTGGTGCCTGTCAATCATCAGAGTAAACACACAGTGAGGGAAGCTGTCTACATGTTAGACACATGTCCAGTGTTGGAGCAAAGTAACACGTTAGAGTAATCACATTACATGTGTCTGTAACGCAGTAATGTGACCCCTTACTATGGATACCAGCAACAACTACATTACATGTATATAGCCTGAAATTATCACGTTACTTTAATCTGCATAACGCGAATCAAACGTCCATTTTAACTCGTCTGAACTGTTTTAAAGTGGACATATCATGCTATATTTGAATAATATATTGTAGTGTCATACCTATATAAAACATGTCTGTGAATTATACCAAACAGATCATGCAGTTTAGCCACGCGTCATCTCGCTCTATTTGCTCTTTTCCAGCCCTGTTTTTGCAGGGGCTGATTCTGAGAAGTCTTCTTCGCTGCTTTTGTGGCAGACTACAGCGCCATCTACAGGCCTGGCATATCTACTACAGTGTCTCCAGCGCTTTTGAACGGCAATAGCCGTGGCTGTCTCCTCCTGATAGGTGGAGAGTTGCCCATATAGGCGGAGCTCCTCGTTCCTGACGTCAGAGATATTTCAAATCTGGATCAGATCTGTTTTCAGAGATGTGGGTACGGAGGAAAAGAGAGGGTTGTGTTTCTGACACTTGGTGAGTTCCCTGACGCACCGGGGACACATGTTCATGTATACAAGACGTACACAGGTGCATTTTGCAGATAGGTCCCCTTTAAGATATGTTGGTGTATGAAGGGAAGTAACTTTAGCGAGCAAGTTCATGAATGAGGAGACAGAGCAAGAATGGCATAAGACGTCTTTTGAGGGTTGGAGATATGCACACTATGTCAAATTTGTGCTGACTTTGACCGATTTGAGAGACTCCGCCTCATGAGGTTTAATCACTTCTGTGATAAGCATGTCCAGTAAGATTGATACATCTAGCATAGCATTTAACAGAACAAAGCATAGGCTTTGTTGTAAGGATAACATTTGTGATATTGGGCTATATAAATAAACATTGATTGATTGATTGATAACTTATTTTAAGTTATGTATGACAAAGAATTTCTGTGAAGTTAAGGCTGTTGAAACGCAAAGCAGTAACAGAGGTAGTCATACATGAGGTTTCACTTTATATTGTTATTTGTCATATAGTGCATCTCAGGTGATGTTACAGAGTAGTCCAAATGTAATGTAACTAGTTACATTACATTCAGCAGTGAGTCATTTAGTCAAGGCATTCTTTTTTTTTAAGTAACTATTAATGCATTACTTCTTTTGAGCAGCTACCCCAGCAATACACACATCTCATTCCTCACATCTGTATCTGCAGCTCCAGCTGTGTCAGCTCATCTCTATGTCCTTGCCTCTGAATGAAAGTCACAAACTCAAGTGTCCTCACCTCAGCGTGTGAGCGGCTCTGTGCCAGGGCTTCCGAGAACACACTCTCACATAATCTTTTTTGTTGACGTTCTCCAAGAACTTCACATACAGACGCTGGTAGCGCATTTTGGCATCACCAAAGTATCCCAGATACTGAAGGAGGAGAGATCAAGAGTAAGGAAACAGTACTGCTCTATATGAAACTGATTCAAATTAAATGGAGCTCAATTGGCATGACCATATCAAAAACATATGTCAAAGCATGTTGTACAATGTGTTACAACAACGAAACACAAATAATAAGAACACTAAACATACATTTTAACAATACATGTGGTACATCAGCAACATGAAAAACAATCTAATTACTTTAAACAGGATGAACATTAGGACCAACCCAACTGGATTCTACGAGCCACACTGTAAAGAAAATGAACAGTCTGCATTCTGGGTACTGTGACCTTCAGATGGCTCATCACACTTCGCACAGCAGTGTAGAAGCACTGTTAAAGAAGCACCTCGGCACAAATGGCTCTTCAAACAAATAGTTTTTTTTAATAATGGAGTAATGGATTTTTGGATGTGGTTCTGTCAGTATTTCTGTATTAAACCGGTACTAGTAACTAGTCTGCAGCCGCCTGCATGTACCGGTAACATGTGTCAGAGAATCAAAAGAGAGAGAAGATATGTAAATAGAATACAGAGACGTGTTTGTGTGGTGTGTACCGTGTCCCTCTGAGTGTACCATGTCCTGTGGTGTGTACCGTGTCCCTCTGAGTGTACCATGTCCTGTGGTGTGTACCGTGTCCCTCTGAGTGTACCATGTCCTGTGGTGTGTACCGTGTCCTGTGGTGTGTACCGTGTCCTGTGGTGTGTACCGTGTCCTGTGGTGTGTACCGTGTCCTGTGGTGTACCGTGTCCTGTGGTGTACCGTGTCCTGTGGTGTGTACCGTGTCCTGTGGTGTACCGTGTCCTGTGGTGTGTACCGTGTCCTGTGGTGTGTTCCTGTGGTGTGTACCGTGTCCTGTGGTGTGTACCGTGTCCTGTGTACCGTGTCCTGTGGTGTGTACCGTGTCCTGTGGTGTGTACCGTGTCCTGTGTACCGTGTCCTGTGGTGTGTACCGTGTCCTGTGGTGTGTACCGTGTCCTGTGGTGTGTTCCTGTGGTGTACCGTGTCCTGTGGTGTACCGTGTCCTGTGGTGTGTTCCTGTGGTGTACCGTGTCCTGTGGTGTACCGTGTCCTGTGGTGTGTACCGTGTCCTGTGGTGTGTACCGTGTCCTGTGGTGTGTTCCTGTGGTGTACCGTGTCCTGTGGTGTACCGTGTCCTGTGGTGTGTACCGTGTCCTGTGGTGTGTACCGTGTCCTGTGGTGTGTTCCTGTGGTGTACCGTGTCCTGTGGTGTGTACCGTGTCCTATGTACCGTGTCCTGTGGTGTGTACCGTGTCGTGTGTACCGTGTCCTGTGGTGTGTTCCTCTGGTGTGTACCGTGTCCTGTGGTGTGTACCGTGTCCTGTGGTGTGTACCGTGTCCTGTGTACCGTGTCCTGTGGTGTGTACCGTGTCCTGTGTACCGTGTCCTGTGGTGTACCGTGTCCTGTGGTGTGTACCGTGTCCTGTGGTGTGTACCGTGTCCTGTGGTGTGTACCGTGTCCTGTGGTGTGTACCGTGTCCTGTGGTGTGTGAGGTGACGCATGTCTGCTGGACACTCACATTACTGGTAGCACAGAACTGCCTCTGACCATCTTTGATCTCTGGGCTGAACTTCTGGAGCAAAGCTTTCTGCACCCTCCAGATGGGGGGGGGCTCCCGGCCTGTTTGCAATGCCATCTGTTTACACAAACAAACACAGCGTATAGCATTGTAAAGTTATTTATTTCAGCATAAATGATGCTGATTCTAATAAATACCGTTAGCAAGAAATTCATAAAAAAACATAAAAATACCTATGACCAGAGGGGGGCTTATCCTAATCAACCCCTCACCTGACAGCTTCATAGTCTGTTCAGGGTCTCCCTCTCTATAGTGATGAACAATGTGCACAATATGTTTTCAGACACATTCCTCTTTTTATTCCTATTTACACACACAATTAACAACAAATTAACAAATTGTTTATTCCAACATGATGGGCAACAGTGTGTGTGTTTAGTAGAGTGGTATATTAGTACTCTAATTTATTCTGTATATGTTATAATGTTTAGATACTCCTCTGAATATGGGTCTTTTTTACAGAGAATATTGTTTTTACATTTTTTATGTTTATCTTTTATTTTTATTTTATTCATTTTTTTGTAATTCCTCTTGATTGATTGTCAAAATGTTGCTGTGACCAAATCATTTCCCAAATTGGGATAAATAAAGTGTCTGTTTTCGTCCGTCTTTCTGTCTGTCTCTCTGCCTGTCCGTCTGTCCGTCTTTCTGTCTGCCTGTCCGTCCGTCTGTCCGTCCGTGCGTCTGTCCGTCTGTTTGTCCGTCCGTCCGTCTGTCTTTCTGTCTGCCTCTCTGTCTTTCCGTCCGTCTGTCTGCCTTTCTCTCTGTCTGTCCGTCTGTCCGTCTGTCCGTCTGCCTGTTTGTCTGTCTGTCCGTCCGTCCGCCTGTTTGTCTGTCTGTCCGTCCGTCCGCCTGTTCGTCCGTCCGTCTGTCCGTCCGTCCGCCTGCCTGCCTGTCCGACCGTCCGTCTGTCTGTCCGTCAGTCCGTCCGTCCGTCAGTCTGTCCGTCTGTCCGACCGTCCGTCAGTCTGTCCGTCTGTCCGACCGCCCGTCCGTCCGTCCGTGTGCCTGCCTGCCTGCCTGTCCGACCGTCCGTCCGTCCGTCAGTCCGTCCGTCTGTCCATCAGTCCGTCCGTCTGTCCGACCGTCCGTCCGTCCGTCCGTCTGTCCGTCCGTCCGTGCGTCTGTCCGTCCGTCCGTCTGTCCTGCCTGTCCGACCGTCCGTCCATCAGTCCGTCCGCCCGCCCGTCCGTTCGTCTGTCCGTCCGTCCGTTTGTTTGTCCGTCCGCCCGCCCGCCTGTCCGACCGTCTGTCTGTCTGTCCGTCCGTCTGTCCGTTCGTCCGTTCGCCTGTCCGACCGTCTGTCTGTCCGTCCGTCTGTCCGTTCGTCCGTTCGTCTGTCCGTCCGTCTGTCCGTTCGTCCGTTCGTCTGTCCGTTCGTCCGTCCGTCCGTCCGTCTGTCCGTTCGTCCGTTCGTTCGTTTGTCTGTCTGTTTGTCCGTCCGTCTGTCTGTCTGTCCGTCCGTCTGTCCGTCCGTCTGTCCGTTCGTCCGTTCGTCTGTCCGTTCGTCCGTCCGTCCGTCTGTCTGTTCGTCCGTCTGTCTGTCTGTTTGTCCGTCCGTCTGTCTGTTTGTCCGTGGGCAATCGAACATGCTTTTCTTTGTTTTGTCTGTGCGCTTTCAGAGCTTTCACCTCTGCTTATGTTTGTGTCTGTTGTTGCCAATTATGTCCTGTAATATGTGCAGTGCTCCTGTTATTACTTTTGTGTTATGTGCTGGTGTAAGTTTCTTTCAATACCATCAAACTGCCAGGCTCTGCACATTCACATGATGGTGCTTGGAGTATTTAATATGCATGTCCCTTACAAATAAATCAACAAAGACTACATACCTTCAGCGTGCCAATGTCTTCGGTGCGAACCACAAATTCGTCCCGCTCACGGAAGATTCCCTCCCCCCCGCTCTCGCTGTCCTCCTCCTCACTCTCCCCAGCTATGGCGGCATCTGCCTGCTTCTTGGCTAGGTGGAGGGAAGTCACACGCTGAGACGCCGGGGGCTCCTCGGGGGTCGGAGGGGATGGTGGCGGAGAGGAGGATGAAGAGGAGGGTGAAGAGGGTGAGGAAGAGGTGAGTGAGAAGGGGGAAGGCTGCTCAGCTTCAGGCTCCTGGTCCTGATCAGAGGATGAAGGGGGAGGTGTGGTGGAGGGCGGGGGAATGGACTGGCTCAATGGAAGGTTGGAGAGGGGGGAGGAGAGGATGGTTGGAGGGGAGTTGGAGAGGGGGGAGCCTGCAGGGGGAGCCGGTTGGAAGGAGAGCTCCAGCTGCTCAGACAGAGGATCCTCCTGCAGGACCAGCAGCTGGGGGGGGACGGAGAGACTCAGGGGAGGGAGGGGCAGGGGGGAATAATTGGATGGGGGTGAGGCGGAGAGGGGTGGTGATGGAGAGAGAGGAGCAGGGGAAGGGTCTGATGGAGGACCTGAAAGTGTAGGAGAAACATTTCAGAAAGTGAGAAACGCTGTCAGGGATGGGGGGGACATGACTCAGCATTTTCCTTCCCTGGTTCGTCTGTTTGGCACATCAAGTAACATCCGAGACAACATATTTTTGTCTGTGAATTTATTTATTTCTATGAATTAAATAACATTAAGGTTAGCTTACTCTTCATTCAGAGTGGTGTCATGGCATCTCTCCAGAGAATGGAGTTGTCATTAAGACGCCTCAGATGTCAAGTTTTAAAAGGTAGCCTTGAACTCCTTCTGGTTGTTATTTCTGCTTCAGTGAGTCAGCATCTGATATCAGACTGAGGTTCTTTAGTGAGGTCACGTTAGGGCAGGGGGACGCCTCCACGAGGAGCTGCCTGCTGAGGGATCCTCACTTAAGATGGTTTCCATATAACCTTTCAGGACATGACCAGACACACTGAGTAGGGGAGATGTTACAGTTTAAAATAAAGGCGGAGAAACAGTACCTTCAACCTCCAGGACCTCGGGAGTCTGCACTTCAGACCTCCTTTCCTCCTCGTCCTTCTCCTGCTGCTCTGCCAGCGCTCCCTGCAGCAGACCCTGTGGATCTCGGCTTGTTTCCTCACTGCCTCCCTGCTCCTCCTTGTCTCGTCCCTCCTTTTCCTCTGCTCTCTCTGTATTGGTCTGCGGGGAGACCAGGTTGGTCTGCAGGGGGACCAGGTTGTCCTCCTC
The DNA here is from genome assembly GCA_036324585.1 of Champsocephalus esox. Classification (NCBI taxonomy): domain Eukaryota; kingdom Metazoa; phylum Chordata; class Actinopteri; order Perciformes; family Channichthyidae; genus Champsocephalus; species Champsocephalus esox. The sequence goes on from CM070491.1 coordinate 124,680, forward strand.
TTTGTCCTGTATGTGATCCTGTGTGTACATTAGCACCTCCTCTTTTCCATTCTCCATACTGGGGATGAGTGGAGGCATGGCGGGGAGGGTGGGGCTGAGCGGGGACTCCTGTGGGGTGGGCAGGGACAGGGTGGACAGGGTGGGCAGGGTGGGCAGGGCGGGCAGGGCCTTAGCCATGGCACAAGCCATTGCAGCAGCCAATGAGTGCGGAGTGTCGTAGAGGGCGGAGATGGCCGAGGAGATGCTCTTCTGCAGGTCCTGGTTCTTACTGACCGAGTCCTCCTCATCAGAGGAGAAGGACGGCAGCGTCTCCAGGTTCCTCTTCAGATCCTCGTCCAGTGGCTTGCAGCTGCTGAGAGCCAGGTCTGCCCCGTCACACTGCCCCCCCCCGCTAAATGTTCCTGCAGCCTGCTGTGGAGGAGTTGGTAGTAGAGCAGGAGGAAGTGAGGATAAGGGCCTGATGCCCCCCTTCAGAGAGGAGCACAGATCCAGGGACTCCTGCTCATGTCCGTCATGTCCGAGTTCAAGGCCTGACTGCTTTTTGCCTGTCTTCAGGAAGTCAAGAAAAGAGGTCATGAAGCCCGGTTTGAAGTCAAAGGACTTCTCATCAGCCTGCAAAAGGAAACGGAGCCAAACTAATCACTGAGGAAGGCTATATTCTTCTCTACATTGCAAAAAACTGTTCCAACCAGTAAGCTTGTCTAATTTTTACTCCACACGACTGGATTCACAGAGTTTTGATTTGTGTTTACCACTAGATGGCAGCAGAGCCTGCGGTTCCCATAACTTTATTACGTTGTAAACAAAGTCATGTAAATGTGAGCAAACAGAGGCCTATTCACACATGAAGCAGAAACATTGTTCATATGAAACATTATTGTGCCGCTTCTGTTGCCAGAGCTGTGATTTATTCCCATGTCTTCCTCTGTATCTGTTGTATCATACACAGGCTCCGCCCTCTACTGGACTCTATGGGTGCTACCCTCAATCATGCTATGCGAGCATTCACCTACTGAGATATCTATAAACGTAGCCGGCCCCTCGGGGTGGGCTTACCTGAACGTGGTGTGGCTGTATCAACAGCCTTGTTCAACGGCGTGAGTGTGGAGGACATATGCACGGCGGCGTCTTGGTCTACGCGAGGCCCCTTCATAAGGTTTTATCTCTTGGACATGTCTGGCTCCTTCTCATCATCTGTACTTGCTGGGGCAACACAGGACTGGTGAGGGGGGGGGGCTGTGCCCCCTGGACATAATGCACTTGTGTTTTCCCATGCTCCTTAGGGACCCAGGAAACATGGTGCACGGTAAGCCCCATGCAGGGCTGGAGGACTCTCCCCGCACACTCTACACGAGGTAAGCGTGTGTGAGTGTGTTTTACCCAGCCAAGTAAGCTGCGGCCGCGACTTCTCCACGGTCTCAACCGGAGGAGAGGAAGTTGCGGTGCAGCTGTTGTTAACCAGAAGCCGGTCAGGGGCAGTGTGATGGGCGTTTATCCAGTAGATGACGTCCAGTAGAGGGCGCAGCCTGTGTAAGATATAACGTATTGTAACCCTAGTGATATAAGCACAGGCGGAGCCCTCTACCTTGGGGCCCTGTCTGCCCTATGCCGCTCGCTGAAGAGGGTGTAGGATGACAGTCAGGAGGCGTGGCCGCCTTATATACGGTGGGCTTGCGCGTGCATTTAGGTAGGCCCGCCCCGAGGGGCCGGCTACGTTTATAGATATCTCAGTAGGTGAATGCCTGTGCTTATACGACTAGGGTTACAATACGTAACCCCCCGTTTCTGGGATGTGACAGACAGAACCCTCCAGGAGATCCTGCAGGACCTTTAAGGGCTTCAACTAAATGACATTTATTTTTTGATAAACAATTTATTTTGATTCCATCTACACACATTTAAAATATATCCTGTTTACTACTAAAATGTATGGAAGTTTTGCTTTAAAAAAATGGCAGATTGGGATCTTTAAATGGTTGCAGAAATGCATGTTATTTAAAAAAACAATTATTTAGATGTGCGGTTCATGTGGCTGGTAATAAAGCTTCACAGACAGCAGGTGGCAGCAAGTGTTCTGCACTGGGAAATGTAGTAACCGTGGCAACGGCTGCCCTGGTAACAGCCATTTCTCCTCTCTTTTGTCAGTCTGAAAGAACTGGCTGTCAGTCAACAATAACCTCCTTCTCTCTAAACCTCCAATCACTCAAAATGGCTGAGAATGCAGGTATTATCTTTTAGTTGCACTGGAGCCTACGCCACTAAATCAAATCTATATTTAGTTTGAGCTCAGCTGGGCAACATGCTACCTTCAGCAGCTGAGGTGTGAGGAAGGTGGAGGATGTGTTCTCTACACCGGCTGCACTTTGAATGGATGAGGTCTGAATTATATATGAGGCTCCGGGCTTTGCTCATTGACTCCAGGGTGTGAAGCGACTTACTGAACTGGAGAGCTTCTGCACAGCATCCCAGCATTCAGGATTCAGCGGATCCTCCATGTCTTTCTTCCACGTAATCTGTGTTAGGATCAGAGAAAAGTGCTTTTAAAAACGGGTTTACTTTAACTTTACATCAACAACGTAATGTGATCCCATTCCAGATGTGTGCAGTCATCTGCAGGATGTCATGGTCTGGGTTTCTTACAATCAGGGACACAAGGATTTAGATTAACATTAGGAATACAAATATGTAAACAAAATGATAGGTGTTCAAATACTTAATAACCAAATTGTATATCAGTTTGGCTTCATTGGAAATCTAAGGTGTCACTTCAGGCAGCAGAGTCTGCAGAGACATTGAACCTTACTGTTGCTGAGGCAACTAGATTTAATTTCCCTCCAACATGAAATCCAAGCTGTCATGCTCAATCCTCTGCAGCCCTTCTTTATGTACAGCTGCTTCTCCCACACCCTGACACGAAGAAGAAGGATCTGTCTCCACACATCGTTCAGTTCTCATTTTCTGCATGGATGCAAAGCGTCCTCCGTCTTCTCTCCCGCAGTTCTGCTGCTGTTTCTCGACACGTTACTTTTAATGTGGCGGTTACATTCAAAGTCACTTTTTCAATAAGCAGCTTCTGAAGAGCATGTCTGTATTCTGTAATACTTCAAAAGGAAAGTCACTCTGCTACTAGTCAAGAGAATACATGTTGTCTTTGTCATGTTACATTTAAAACGTTTTAATAAAACATCTTTCAGTCAAATTCAAAACTGTTATGCCCCGTTTTCAATTATTAAATGTTCATAGAAATGAAGTTAAATATTATCAATAATAATAATAATAATAATAATAATAATAATAATAATAATAATAATAATAATAATAATAATAATAATAATAATAATAATAATAATAATAATAATAATAATAATAATAATAATAATAATACATGTTATTCATATATTTAGATTTTTCAAGGAATCCATTATTTCCAGTTACACAAAACTATGACATCCTGTCAATCTGATTTCCACAGATCTGTTCTGGGGAGCATGACACAAAACTAAAGAAAAAAGGAAGCAGATTCTAGAAATTGAGACTCTAAATTGCATTTCTGAATAAATAAATACATTGTTCAGAAAAGTATATTTTGCCTCGGAATTCTGTCAAGACATTGTACATGTTTGTCACCATGACGTCCCCTCTGGAGAGGAACCCCCCCTCAAGCTGGTGTGCGTGATAAGACAGAGACAGCTTTGGCCACTCATCCACATGGACACGGTGAGGTCTTCATTCATATGAGTACTCGCCATCATTTCAAACCATTGGAACGTGTAACACTTGTCATTGAAATGCAAACAGACATCCCAACAAAGACAAGTCTATCATGATGAGAGAGAGACTCGTGAGCAGTCAGACGGGACACAGGACTGCTTTACCTCCACAGCTTTATGCTGACTCTTCATCATCTCCTCAGGAGCCAGGTTCACCTCACTCCTGTTGATGTCCATGGCGGAGCTGGGTCCGGGACTCAGGCCCAGAGAGGGCGCAGACCCCACAGACCCGTCGGACAGAACCAGCTCGGCGCTGGACAATGAGTCTGTCCTTAACAATGATTCTGATGGAGAAAGGGTGGGGACGGGCAGTTTGATCTGAGAGAGACGGATGTATGGGAAGGGTTAGAAAGACAAAGAATGTGAAACATTTCTCTTGTTATAATTGCTGTAGTTTGGCTTTATAGGAGATATATGACAAAGGCCAGTAATGCTGATTGTTAATTCCCTCGGGGTGGCTTCACAGAGATATATTACAATGTAAATGCTCTGAGCAGTGACTATGACTATGGAAGAACAGAGCCAGTACCTTGATAGGTGTGATTGGATCTTGCTGTGGCTGCTGTGGATGATGATGGTGCTGTTGGACAGGACAGGAGACATGCTGCAGCTGCTGCTGCTGCAGCTGCTGCTGCTGCTGCTGCTGCTGCTGCTGCTGCTGCTGCTGCTGCTGCTGCTGCTGCTGCTGCTGCTGTGGAGCGTGCTGGAGGTCTGCCTGCTGTCTGTGGAGTGGCTGTGGATGCTGCTGCACATGCTGCTGCTGCTGCTGGCTGAAGTGCTGCTGCTGATATGGAAGGCTTTGGGCTTTGTTCATATTGTAATGCATTTCAACACTCCCTTCCTCCTTCCTGCCACGGCCTCGACCCCGTCCTCTGCCCCTCTTGCCTTCTCCAGCCACTGTTCCCATCAGCCCCCTGCAGTAGGGAGGCTCAGGAAGTGGACGTATGCGTGGTCTACCTCGTGGACGGGGAGGGCCTTCACGTTTTGGTTTAGTGGGTTTCCTGCCTCTTTTTTTTGGGCCTTCCTGGGGGAGGAGTTGTGGGGGGTGGGCTAGGGAAGAGTAGTTGGAAGCGTGGCAGAAGTCTATGTCAGCCATCATTGGAATAGGCCCACCTACTCCTGATGAGCCACCAGCCTTCCTACAACTAGACACCAAGTCAGGCAGCAGGTCAGGAAGCCGACGGCTGTTCAGGCGGATATCAGCAGGACCATCAGCCTTATCCTCGTCATCCTCAAACTCGTACTCCTGCGCATAGTTCTTCTTTGTTAGAGGCTGGGGGTCACGCCGCTGTTTGAGCAAGTGGAATGAGCTTGTCTTCAGCAGCTTCTTGGGTCGAGAGGAACAAAATATAGGCGAGGTAAGACCAGGAGTCATTGCCGTTCCACCCACTCCCACAGCACCGATCATCTTGTTGACTGAGCCATCATCCCCTTGTACTGCTGAGCTCAGCCCCATAGTGGGGGTTTGGGATTGGATAAGGCCGAGCTGGTCGGTATTCACAGTGGAGGGAAGCTCATGGGACTTCATAGAGTCAAGGTCTAAGTGTAGGTGGCCATTTCCTGTTCCTGGATGGCTGTGGCAATACTGTCCATACCCTTGATCACTGTGGTGACCAAGCATCCCATAGCCCTCTCCAGCACCTCCTGGTTTTAAGCTCTCCGCCTGCCCATGGCCCTGGGCCAAGCTCTCCTGGGCAGTCTGTCCGGCCCCAGAATCCTCCGCACAGCTCGACTTGTAATCAGCCGAACAAAACATGTCTTCCATCTCAGGAAAGAAAGAGCGGTCTTCGTCGTGTAGGAGAGAATCTGGAAAGCAGATGGATGTTAGCGGCCCAAAGCGCTGCTGCTGCTGCTGCTGCTGAACTTGACTCTGTCCTGCTTTTCTCACCGGGCTGGCACCGTCAAACTGGTGCCGTTTCAGCTGGTCCAACTGAGAGTGAGACAGAGTTTCAGCGTCCCTTTGCTGGGGCTGATGCTGCTGTTGAGGAGTTCCCATGTGAGAGTGTGGGAGAGCTAATTGGGAGAGCGCCAGTTGATGGTGAGTGTGAGCCTGCTGTTGAAGGTGGGCATGGGGGTGGACGTGGGCCTCAGACTGGGTGAGGTGGTGCAGGTGAGAAGGGGTGGGCAAGCTCAAATCTGGTTCAGAGAGGAAGTCATGGAGATCGGAGGCTGTTTGTTGCGGAAGGTTGTGGGGAGTAATTCTGTGTTGCTGTCGATGCCTGTCTCCTCCCCCTCCCTCCCCTCCAGCCCCTCTCACCCCTGCTCTGTCCAGAGCTCCTCCACTGCCTCTGCTGTTAGTCCCAGAAAGAGATTGGTCCAACATTTTTAGCGAAGACACTGAGTTCTGACTGGCTTGTGTTTGATCTCTTGGCTGGCCTCCAAGGCTGTAGTGGGTTTCCATAGCCTGGGCCTGGAGCTGGATCTGGAGCTGTGAGGACTGGTCCTGAGGGTGGGAATCCCCCCGAGTAGGCCCTGCTCCTCCTATTGATCCCAACAGAGCTTGCTGTGATGGAGCTTGCTGGGGGTCCATCTTGGTGCGGGTGGTGTGAGAAAGCACAGACTGCATCATGTGAGGAGGCTGGGCAGGGTCTGTTGGGGAATCTATCAGAGAGAGGGGGACCTGGCCTTGTCGAGCCCGCTGCAGATCTGGTGTATTACACAAGTAGGCATTGTCATTGGTCTCTGAGGACTTCTTCAGCTCCATGTGAGGCTGGCTGTGGGAGAGGGGATGAGGAAGGCTGTGCTGAGTGTGTTGGGAGTGCTGTGTGTGCTGAGAGTGCCGGGGGTGCTGGGAGATCTGGGGATGCTGAGAATGTGAGGACACGTGTGAGGTGTGATGGGTGTAAGGGTCCCCTCTTCCGTAAAGGGCAACAGACTCCAAGGAGTCATGCTGGTGATGGGGGTTGGTAGGGTGAGAGTGGGAGAGAGGGTCGCTCAGCCCCTCAGGACCGGACTTTGTGGCAATCATCTCTGATTTGACCTGCTGCTGTTTCTTCCGTGATATTTCCAACTGACTGCTAAGGCCACTGCCTTCCTCACTAATTGATGTTCCCGGACCTGAACTGCTGGGCATGGTGTTGGTACGGATGACACTGTGAAGGTGGTAGCGCTCTTCAGATATCTTGTTGATATCATAAGTCACCCCCTTGCCTTCCCCTTCCCTAGCCTGTGGGAGAGTCTGGGGCAGCAGCTGAGGAGACGGGTGATGCTGGGACGGATGGGGAGTTGAGTTCTGTGCGTGTAGTAGATGATGGATAAGGAAATCCTCATCATTTTCTTCCTCATCATGGGATCTATCAACCACCTGCATGTTGGTTTCTGTTTTTGGCTTGGGGTTTGTTGTGTGGTAGGACTGGTTCTGCGCTAGGTGTGTGTCAGGGAAACCTTGTGATGAGGACATGAAATTAGGCGAGAGAATGGAGGACATATATTTAGTAGCCCCTAAGCCCCCAGGGGACTGTGCAGGGCGAGCAGCAGCAGGAGAGTGCAATCCAGGGCGACTGGTGGAACTGATGGAGGGTGATGGAATGGACTCTGGCAGGTGGTAGGAGTCGTTGCCGACATTTCCAGCAATAGCCCTGCTCCCTGATTCTGCAGATCCAACACCACTGCCTGGTACGGTTCCACTTGACCCGCCAGCAGTGCCATACCCCAAGGAAGGACTGCCGGCTCTTCTTAGAGACGTTGGACCAAAGCTTGAGTCCCCAAAGACTATCTCTGCTGAAAAGGAACGTCCTCCTGAACCAATACCAGTGAAAGCCTTCCCTCCAGATCCCCCTGCTCCAGAGCTCAGGTCCTGGGCAAGAGGTGAGGTAAAGCCACCAAAAGAATGGGCCATATGTGCGGGGGAAGGCTGGTTAGGAGAGTAGGCCTGGGCATGTTGGGAAATGGTATGATCCGGTAGGCCCGTGCTGGATTTGGCACCAGGTGGAGAACCATAGGTGGAGAGGCTTTGCTTAGATGCTGGCTGTTGAACAAGGTTGGATGATATCAATGGTAGAGGGGGGGGTGCCGGAGCTGATTGAAGTGGGGGCTGTTGACAAGAGGAGGAAGACAAGGAGCCAGTGCTTGTCTTGGAGCTAGAAGTAGACCCAGAAGAAGTGGGAGGGGCTGAGGGTGGAGTGTGTGGGGGCCGGGAGGTGGAGGATCCTGAGACTGAAGAGGAGTAGCCACTGTTGGAGCTTGAACTCTTGGCTACCTTAGTGCCAGAGGAGGGGGTTGAGGAGCTGGAGGATGGGTAGGGGGTTTGGATCGTAGGTCGATACGTGTTGGACTCCAGCCGTAGTGAAGGCTTGGGGTTGGAGGAAGGGCTCTGCTCCCTCCCAGGACTGCAGGACACTCCCGTGTGCCGGTGGTGGCTGGCTATCTGCTGGTAGCTGGATGACCCCCCAAAGCTGGCATATTGCTCTGCTGTGGACTGGGATGGGGAGGAGCGTTGGTAATGCTTGATCACACTGTCCTGCCGGGAAACTGGCCTCTCTTGAGAAGGCTGAGTCAGGGGGGGGGCTGTGGGCAGCAGGGCTGGAGTGGAAGAGAACATGGAGGAGTTATAGAGCTGGGAGGACTGGCTGTGGAGCTGAGAGGACAACAGGTTGAACTGGGGAGATGGCAGGTGGCAACTGGAGGAGGTGGGAGGGCCCTGGGTCTGAGAAGGGCCCAGGACCTCCTGGGACCCTCGATAGGTGGAACTCTGGGAAGACAGCAAACGATCTAAGCCCAAGCTGGTCTGGGAGGGTGTTTTGATGTGCAGCAGGGGATCATGGGGGGATAACAAACTGTTGGAGGAAGGGCTAAATGAAGGTGTGTCCTGCAGGGACAGTGAGGGGGTGAAGGGTCGTGTGGAGAAGGAGCCAGGATGTTGGTAAGCAGAGAGGGCAGAGGGGGGGGGGAAAGAGGTGGAACCAGGAAGGGCCCCTGAGATAAAGAGTTCCGCTGGGGCCGGCGTATGCATTGCTAGGGGACACAACATTACATGGACAGTGTTGGTAAATGCAGGTCGGTATTCAAATTTAAAAACACAACAAATTGGTAGTTCGATTACAAACCCACTACTTTTTGGATACTTTTTGCAAATGTAATGACTTTTTTCATAAATTAAATTATTACTTAGGATATTTTTCAATTGTAACAAGAACTAACATCAAGCTATTGTTGCATTTCTCATAACAGGCTGACACTCACCAGTCTGCCAAGAAGGAGTGCGAAACTGAGAAAGGAGGGAGGAGGCAGAGGGGGGCGGCTGTGGCCCCCGTGACTCCAGAGCTGAAATCAGATTCATGACAGAGGGGTCTGGACCCGAAGTGCTGGCATGGTGGAGGCTGGCATCAAAGAAGCCGGACAGGCCTGGCAACAAATCACAACCGGATCATACCATTATCATATAAACAGTTTAAGAAAAGGTGCCTACTATTTATTTTATTGAGCCCTGTAACAGAGTCATATGAAGATCCCAGTGTTGAAAATTATAAAAGCACAGTGCAGAGAAGCCATGCCTCTCTGCACTGTCCAAATAATATTATATTCCTATCTGGACTAGTGTTGCACGGTGTACCGATACTTGAAAGGTACCGCGATACCCTGCCATTAAAAACGTTACGATTCCTCCGTTTCATTAGTATCGGTACTTTAAAAATGACAGGGTTTATTGAAAATTAAGATTCTAGCTCATCGCTACCTGTAGCCTTGTGATCGTCTCGATCAGAGCTGCGGGCTAGGAAAACGCTCGCCCTCCAAAGGCTGCGACGAGCTAGCTGTCCGCCCTCCCAAGGGAGGGGACTGCGGTGTTCACCGCTCGGACCCTAGGAGATCTGGACCGGTAAAGAGCGGACGCTCCTGCACGTCAGCCGGTGAGATCGCTACCATTTATCGCTGATTGTGCTATCTATTCTCAAGCTAATGAGATAACTGTGTACAAGTTAGCCGGGGGCTCTCGCTAATTTGTTACTGCGCTCGTGAAGGGAGCGTCTCCGCCCCACTCTCACCGCATACATTTGTTTCCTTACCTGTTCTATCGTCCAGTTAGCTGAGTGTTCTCGCTCAAGCTAACTGTTACGGCGCTAGTGAGGAGAGTGTCTCTGCCCCCCTCTCACAGGTCACAATTAGTTCCTGTTCTATCCCCAGTTAGCTGAGTGCTCTTGCTCAAAGCTAACTTGCTACAGTGCTAGTGAGGAGAGTGTCTTCGCTCCCCTCTCACGGCGCACAATTGGTTATTTTATTTAATCGTTTATTTGACAGGGACATGCACTGTAATGAACACTTAAGACATTTAAATATGTCAAGCGTAACAGTGCCAGATTTAGCTTTGAGCTACTTTCCATTCCCTCACATAAAACATTTAAGGAAATAAAATGTTACAAACAGGGTAAAAAACAAAATACATGATATGCAAGGAGTGGCAACGACATAGAAAGTGCATCCATCCTCCAGTTAACTGAGTGCTCTCGCTCAAAGTTAAAGGGGACCTATCATGCAAAATGCACTTTTGTACGTCTTTTATACATGAATATGTGTCCCCGGTGTTCCAGGGAACTCACCAAGTGTCAGAAAACACAACCCTCTCTATTTTCCCTTAAAAAGGGGCTGCAACGGATCTGATACAGACTGATCCAGATTTGAACACTTCTATGATGTCACAGAAGTGGTGCTACGGCTATTGGGCCAACTCCACCAATCAGGAGGAGACGGCCACGGACATTGCCGTTCGAAAGTGCTGGAGACGCTGTAGTACATATGACAGGCCTGTAGATGGTGCTGTTCTCACAGAATCAGCCCATCAGCATGATCTGTTTGGTATTTTGGAAAATAAAAAGTATAAATATGCCTTATATAGGTATGGTCCTACACTATATTATTCAAATATAGCATGATAGGTCCACTTTAACTTGCTACAGCGCAAGTGAAGAGTGTTTCCGCTCCCCTCTCCCTGCTCACAGTTGGTTCCTGTTCCATCCTCCAGTTAACTGAGTGCTGTCGCTCAAAGTTAACTTGCTACAGCGCTAGTGAAGAGAGTGTTTCCACTCCCCTCTCCCTGCACACAGTTGGTTTAATGCCCGTTCCATCCTTCAGTTAGCAGAGTGCTCTCGCTTAGGCTAACTCGCTACGGCGCTAGTGGAGAGAGTATTCTCGCTCTCCTCTCACGGCATAAAACCATTACCTGACTTCATTGTTCTCACCCCAGTTAGCAGAGTGCTCACGCTCAAGCTAACTACGATTGTGCTCACTCCCCTCCACTGCATATTTGTTTCCTGGCCCAGTTATTTACAGTCAGCTGAGTGCTCTAGCTATCGCTAGGTCTAACGGCTCTAACACCTGTATGGCTCCTCTTTAACCAGAAGATGGCCATGACCGTTGCCCCTCTTGTCTTGGCCTCGAGCATCTGAGGGAGGGCCTTTCGCATGAATTGCACCATCATGCCTCGTGCGGTAGGAGCTGCTAGACTGAGGGTGGCCTTCCCCCTGCACAGTCGACTCTGCACAGCCCAACCTACCCATCCTAGGCGTTGGGCCCCAGAGGCTGCGGGTGCACCGCCCAAGAAGAGGACTAAGCCTGATAGGCTGTCCTCCAGGGTGGACCTACTCTCTACTGAGCTTGCCCAGATTAAGTCACTTCTCTTGGTTCTCCATTCTGGTGCCCGTGCAGAGCACGCCGCTGCGCACCCGTGGCTGAGCTGGTTCCAGATGACGATGTGTTCTCGATGGCAGCTTCAGCCACTCAATTTGATGAGTATGACGGGGAGAGCCCATCCCATGCTTCTGGGCCTGGCTCCTGTACCTCAGCTCATGGTCCCTCGGAGGAGGCAGATGACGGCTCCATGGGTACCGTCATTCGCATGGCACTGGCTCACCAGCAGCTGGATGCGCAGAAGCCCGAAACAGCGCCTGCCAGTGTGTTCTTTAGGCGCACTCTTCGCAACCTTTACTGTTCGTCCCTCTTGTGAGTATCTGAGGGAGTTACATGCATGCTGGAGGACACTAAGGCTCTTTCCCGTCTTACGTCCGATGGCCGAGCCCTGGCAGCCATGCAGGATGCGGAAAGAGTTGGCCTGTTGAGCCTACCATTGCTTCCCTCATAGTTTCTCCTGACGAAGCTCTGAGGTCGGAGGCCAGGTGCCCTCGACTCCAATGTCGGGTCACTGATGACTTGCTCACTAAGGCTTACGATGCAGCGGCGCGCATGGGCCGTATAGGCAATTCCCTCTCTCACCTCATGCTCGCCCTCTCAGCTTCCCCGCAGCAGGATGCTCTTAGCGCTTCCTCTACCAGCCTCAGTGACGCCTCATTACAGGCGTTCACTCTGATGTCTAGAGAGCTTGGGCGCCTGATGTCCACTCTCGTCCAGACTCGTCGCCAGGTTTGGCTGACACAGTCACACTAATCAGAGACATGTAGGACTCCCCGTCCACCGGCTCACCCCGGTGCCCGCCATGGGCCTCAGCGCCCCACGAGAGCCAGAGGCCGGGGGGCAAGGTACTGAGGGTCTGGGGCCGGCTGTTGGTTATCTCTCCCAGCAGCAGCTCAACTACCGGGTAGCTCAAGCTTCAGACCCCTGGGTTCTTCGTACCGTGGCCAGAGGGGAATGGTTCACATCCGTCGCCTTGAAGGACGCTTATTTTCATGTGCCTATTGTACCTCATCACAGGCAGTTTCTTCGCTTTGCCTTCAGAGGCCGTCATTTCCAGTTCAGGGTGTTCCATTCGGACTCTCCCTCTCCTTAGACGACTGGTTAATCTGTGCACCATCCCGGTTACAGACGATCCAGGACACGGCTCTCCTTCTTTCTCATGTCGTCTGGCTAGGCCTTATGGTGAACATGGAGAAGAGTTGTCTGAACCCCTCTCAGAGCCTAACCTTCATTGGGGTGGCTCTGGACACAGTCACTCAACCAGCGAAAGCAGTGTTCTCGCCCCCACTCCTGGTAGACGTGATGCTTTATTCTAGCAGCAGCCGACTGGATAGGCTGTCCTGCCGAAACTTCTTTTTTTTCCAGTTAGGTGAAGGCAGTGCTTTTGCTCCCGCTCCCTCTGCTGGTAACATGGATGTAGTTACATCCCTTTTGTGTTCGGCGATTAGGAGCGTTGCTCTACTCTTTACGTTCAGCAGGTAGCTGGTGAAGGCCGTGTTCTCGCACCCCGCTCCCGCCTACGCTGCATCTGGCATTCATTATTAACTCAACCAGTGAGCGCGGTGTTCTCGTGAGCGCGGGGTTCTCGTGAGCGCGGTGTTCTCGCCCCCACTCCTGGTAGACGCGCTGCTTCATTCTAGCAGCAGCTGCCTGGCTAAACTGCCCTGTTAAATTTCCTTATCTAATCCACCTAGGTGAATTCAAGGCAGGCCACTCCACAGAAACTGCTCTCATTGCTGTCACTGATGAACTGCACACTGCCAAAGCAGCTCCTCTGTCATCATCGACTCCTTTGTCATCATCCTGTTGGACCTGTCTGCTGCATTCGACACGGTGAACCATCAGATCCTCCTTCGCACTCTCCAAGAACTTGGAGTTTCAGGCTCTGCACTTTCCCTCCTCACCTCATACCTCAAAGACCGTACCTACAGGGTAATTTGGAGAGGGTCCGAGTCTGACCCTTGTCAATTAACTACAGGGGTCCCTCAGGGCTCTATTCTTGGTCCCCTCCTCTTCTCGCTGTACATAAACTCGCTCGGATCTGTCATTAGCACGCATGGTTTTTCATACCACTGCTACGCTGACGACACCCAATTCATTCTGTCCTTTCCCCGCTCAGAGACCCAGGTCGTCGCACGCATCTCTGCTCGTCTAGCTGACATCTCTCAGTGGATGTCCACTCATCATCTCAAGCTCAACCTTGACAAGACTGAACTGCTTTTCCTTCCGGGAAAAGATTGTCCCACTCTTGACCTGACTATCAACATCGGCACCTCTGTTGTTTCCCCGACTCAGACTGCAAGGACTCTGGGTGTGATCATAGATAACAACCTGTCCTTTACTGCAAACATCGCTGCTACAACCCGTTGCTGAAGATACACAGTCTACAACATTACATTACATTTAGCTGACGCTTTTATCCAAAGCGACTTACAATAAGTACATTCGACCAAGAAGACACAACCTTGAAGAAAACAGAATCATATAAGTACATCAGGTTTCATCGAGCCAAACATTTCAAGTGCTACTCAACTGGCTATAGATAAGCCAGCCCTTTATTAGTATGTAAGTGCTCTGTTAGCAGTTCTTTGTTAGTAATTCTATCGCTCGAAGTAGAGTCGAAAGAGATGAGTTTTCAGGAAGATACGTCCCCAGCTGACCCAGAAAGCGACCCAGCTTCTGGTCCAGGCTTTCGTCACGTCACGCCTAGACTACTGCAACTCCCTCCTGGCTGGTCTACCTGCATGTGCCATCCGACCTCTGCAGCTCATCCAGAATGCAGCGGCTCGTCTGGTCTTCAACCTTCCTAAATGTTCCCACACCACGCCGCTCCTCCGCTCCCTTCATTGGCTTCCGGTAACTGCCAGAATTCACTTCAAGACACTGGTACTTGTGTACCATGCTGCAAATGGATCTGGCCCTTCCTACATCCAGGACATGGTTAAACCGTACACCCCAGCACGTGCACTCCGCTCTGCATCAGCCAAACGACTCGCTGCACCCTCACTGCGAGGGGGACCCAAGTTCCCATCAGCAAAAACACGTGGGTTTGCTATCCTGGCTCCAAAATGGTGGAATGAGCTCCCCATTGACATCAGGACAGCAGAAAGCTTACACACCTTCCGGCACAGACTGAAAACTCATCTCTTTCGACTCCACTTCGAGCGATAGAATTACTAACAAAGAACTGCTTACAGAGCACTTATATACTAATAAAGGACTGGCTTATCTGAAGCCAGTTGAGTAGCACTTGAAATACTTAGCTCCATGAAACCTGATGTACTTTATGATTCTGCTTGATTCTAGCCTGGCTAGGCTGTCCTGTTAAACTTCCTTGTTTAACCCAGCTAGGTGCGGGCCTGTCCATCTGCTGCACAGACTCTGCTGTGGGACGCCTTGGCGTCTCCCCAACAGGAAGGACCTCTTGTCTCAGTTGGAGGGTCGGATGTGGCACCCCGACCCCTGCTACCTCCAGCTGTGGGTCTGGCCACTGGAGGGCCCGACGTGCATAGAGTCTGTCAGGAAGACTATTCTCAAATGCCAGGGCACCATCTACTCATAGGCAGTACGAAAACAGGTGGAAACTGTTTTGTTTTTTTGACTGGTGCCAAGGGCGAAACGAGGACCCAGTATATTGCTTGGTGCCTACGACCCTTGAGTTCCTGCAGTCCCTCCTGGACGACGGCCGGTGTCCCGCTACAGTCAGGGTGTATGTGGCTGCTATATCAGCTCAACACACAAGGGCTGACAACAGCACAGTGGGAGCCATAGGTTGGTATCCCTCTTTTTAAGGGGGAGCTCTGAGGCTTCGCCCCCCCGAATATCCCAAGGGCCCCTACATGGGACCTGCCCTTGGTGCTGGATGCCCTATGCTCGCCTCCTGTTGAACCTTTGTTACAGGCAGAACTGGAGTGGCTCTCAGCTAAGACTGCTTTCCTTCTTGCCATCACCTCAGCAAAGCGTGTAAGCGAGCTTCAGGCCTTGTCCGTGAGCAGCTCGTGTCTGAAGTGGAACTCAGATGGCTCAGGTGTCACCTTATGGCCGAACACAGCGTTCCTCCATAAGGTGCAAGGACATATGTGCTGCGGCCACATGGGCATCCCAGAGCACATTCACCAGATACTACAGGGTGAATGTTGCCGCCCCTCACCCGCTGGGTGTGGTTCTCCTGCAGAGTCAGCCTAGGCCATTCTTATAGCAGGGGAAGTATTCAGACTTCCTCGTGACTCTGTTGGTATAGGTCATCCAGTGCTAAAGCACCGCTTCTGGCGGTCAGTAAGAATGAAATAGAACGATAGTTACTAATGTAACTACGGTTCTATGAATACTGGATGACCGCCAGAGTTTCTTGGTCACTCGGAATCTCGTGTTTCCGCAAGAAGATTCCATAGGACTGAACTCGTTGACAACACCGGAACTTATGCCTTCCGGGGTCATACGAGGTCACACGTGACTTTGTTGATATAAATATTCGACCTACGCGCTAGCTGCCAGAGCATGTGAGAAAGCGAGAAGCATGGCTGCAAGTGGGTGTGAAACTGCCGCTGCGCCTTGGCTTGTTGACAAAAAAGAAGCCAGGAGCGAAAAACAAAAAAGTTGTTTGAGATGATGCTTAATTTTATTTAATATGAATTCTTGACATTTAGTTTAAAAGTTTGTGTTATGGTTATGGTTATGGTGTGAAATAAAGCACAATAATTACATTTAAGACTGTTTCCCTTTTTTAAGAAAAGTATCGAAAAAGAATCGGAATCGCAATTCTTGACTTGGTGTCGGTATCGAAATCAAAATGCTTGTATCGTGACAACACTAATCTGGACAGACATTGGGTAAACCGTTTTAATTGGCGGTTAAAATATATGAGATTTGAAAAATAAGAGGTTGGGTGATTTTTAAACAATTCTCAAACATACCATACGTTTTCTCCACTATTGTTACTTTTATTCTGGGTTTATACTGAAACATATTTACAAGCTTTAATGTTAATCTTTATTCTTCTCAGTCCTGTATTCACCTTCTTGAATACATTGCACAAATAGACATTTTTATTTCTACAGATATACCTTCTGATGAGTCCTTACCCAGCGTGCGTCCAGCCGCCCCCCAGGCCCCCCCCTGTCTGGAGCTTCCTGGGTGGTGGTTGGTGGCATAGCCCTGGAGGGGGTGGGGGGTGCCATAGGTTTGCCGATGGAGTAGCTCTGAGTCTGGGTGGGATGACCTGGAGCCTCCATACACAAAGCTGAGGAACACATGGTATCATTTTACAAGCCTTTACTTAAAACATGTCTGCTGTCTTATACTCGATCAACTCTGTGACTGGGTTTACAGTTTCCTGCTCCGTTCACCTGTTGAAAACATCCACACTCCACAATGTCTTTTAACAATGACGAATACAAGATTAGGCAGCATCTTTACCTCTAGCATCTGTAGAATGTGCGCATCCTTTTTTTTATTTTTTAAACCTGTAGCAATTAGCCGAAGTCTGTTACTAAATAGAGTACTAAAACGAATATAAAATGTGTGACAGAAATGTTTAATGACATGAGTAGTGATATGCTTTTTCCCACAAAAGGATCAATTAACTCAAAAGTAAAACTGCCGCTGAGCAGGCCCGGCTCCAGGATGAAATGGCTGTTAAAAAATCCGAGGGGGCAATTTTTTTTTCACAATAACGAAAAATACTGGCAATGTAATGAATTGACACACCAAGTTGTTTTCCTTCTCACTGCTCTACAATCTCTTTGCTTCTTTATTTGTATTCCGGATTGACCCCTCTCGTTCTGTTCTTTTACTCTGATCTTTAATAACAGATAGTACATTATCAGATGGCTGCACTTTGGTTAACAGACTAACATTGATTTCCTCAATTTATAAATGGACAGGCTCTGTAATTATACCATAACCTTTTCTCCTCTATCCCTTAACTCGTCTTCCTATACAGATTTACTTACCTCTAGTCAGGTCAGGATTAAAGAAACATTAATATGGTTGATTTTTTATTTTCAAGATGGAATGTTCAAATCAAGGCCTAAAACCTGGCATTTCATAAGAAAGTGACTAATATATAAACCAGATGTAATATTGGATCAAACACTACACCAAATGGACAGACACAGATTAAAAATAAAGTTTCCTGGTTTGTCTCTAGAGTCTAACTGCCATGAGAAAATCAAATCAATGTTCCAAAATCTGTCACTAGATGTCGCTCATTGTACCAATATGGTTTATATAATACATAACATATTATTATTCTAGTAAAAGGGCTCGCTTTGGCAAAAACCTGATCCATACTGGCAGCCCTAAATAATAACAAGTAACCATCATGTGTGGTGCTATCTGTAGTTGTCTGTCTTATTTTTTGTTGATGTCATATTGTGTTCACCAGGGCCGGCCCTTGGCATAGGCAGTATAGGTGAATGCTAAGGGCTAAGGGCATCAACCCATCGGGGGCGCCGAAAATTGGGGAGGAAAATTACATCATGTATTTTTTAGCTGCCCGGATTATAACAGACAAAGACTCATTCTGAAAACTGCACTGGAACAACATAACATCAAGGACATGGATTTCAAGTCAATACAAGAAAATAAATCAAGAAATGAAGTATACAAGCTGATCTTCAAGTTCCTCAAAAACGCTGCTCTGAGGACAAGGATTTAATATAAACATTTAATAAATCAACAGTAGGTGGCGATATATATGCTCCAAGTGGAAGCGATTCGCCATTAAAGAAAATAGAAGAAGAAGAAGTAGTAGAAGAAGAAATACGCTAACGCTACAAACAGGCACAACACTGTTACTCTGTTTTTTACTGACATGTAACATTTGATTTCACCTTGCTCTATTTTTTTTAACGCACGTTCAAAAATCGGAACATTTTATGGAGTTTCAACCGGGTACCGGCCACCGAAAACGGGGACTCTGCCCGGAAAGCGGGGACGTTTTGGTCCCCCATCCGACTGTTTACAGCTAGCACACACGCTAACATAAGACTACAAGCTCACTTGGGGTTGAGGCTTGTTTACACGTTGCTTGACTGCCTGCCCACATATCTGATGTGTATTGGGGAAAATAATTATTTAAAGTTATTTAATAATTGTGACATTTATTGTACTTTTTGATGGATGAATGATGCTCAAAGTGAGGGCGCAAATAATACAACCGAGGGGGCAATGCCCCCTTTTGCCTCCTCGTGGCACCGGGCCCGCCGCTGAGGCACCAGATAGTGAATCTTGCGCATGGGAATGATCGAAGTCCAGACAAGAATATCCTTTCGTGCATTTATTTCCATCTGAAGTATATCTGTACATTGTAACAAAATACAATGTACAGATATATAATTGCCCTGAGCCTCTCTTAAGGCCTCCTTGAGCTTTTCCCTGTGGTAAAAAAAACATATGCCTACTGGCAGAGGTGTGGACTTGAGTCACATGACTTGGACTCGAGTCAGACTCGAGTCACCAATTTGATGACTTTGGACTCGACTTGACAAAATCACAAAACACTTGCGACTCGACTTGAACACCAATGACTCGTGACTTGACTTGGACTTGAGCCTTCTGACTTGAGGTGACTTGATTTAATTCAGGGGTCTCCAACACGTCGATCGCGTGCTACCGGAAGAAGAGCCGACTCCCGTCGGGGAGAGCCAAATATTTAGCCGCTCCTACTCTTGAGATGGGTGAGTCCTGATTCATCCGGATCATTAACCTGGATCCTGGGAGTGACGAGTTTCCCTTCTCCTTTGAGTCCTACACCTGGGGTGACGTACACATTAAAACTATAAATTGCGTCACTCGCTATTCTCGTTATAACATGTCAAATCACATTACAACGTACCCCAGTCCATCTGCCTAGCCTTTAGCCAGTAGGATAGCTGCCAGAAGTTATCGTTTCGCTCAGGGGAAGCGGATCAGTGAAACTTCCTGCAGACTCAGATTTGCAAATCCTGACTGACTGAATAAAGGGAACTTCCCTCACTGTGCAAAACATAGGAGAGTCATGCAGACTCAGAGCCGTAACCGTAGCAGATCCAGAGATCCAGACTCATCATGCACGAGTCAACAGCAGACTCAGATTCGGTGAGCGGACTGAATGAGTGGATTACTCCACACAGCGTGAAACAGCAAACGGTTTCGGACTCATCATGGTTTTCAGACTCAGTGAATGTCAGCTGTTTGTGATGACGTACGCATACTGTGCACAGATAATTTGACGACTTCACCCAGTAAAGTGTAAGAACCCAAATCTGCAATAAACAAGCATTAAGACACAAACGTTGTTAGATCATGTTTGTGTAGCGGAGGTTAATGTAACGTTAGTTCAATATGCTCGTGAAATGCAAATCTCAAGTGACAAGTTCAAAATTACAAATACACAAACAGTGGACTGCCGCGCTTACTAGAAGCTCTAAAATTAGAATGTATTTGAAGTTGGAGACTATGGGCTCCTGTTTCACTGGTAGGATTTTTACAAAGAAAATAAAAAACATGCCACATGACTCCGATTCTTTCTGCCCTGCACTGGCTCCCTGTCCATCTCAGAACCCAATTTAAGGTCCTAGTTTTTACATATAGAGCTGTCCATGGCCAAGCCCCAGCCTACATTAATGACCTGATCCACCCTCATAGCACAACCTGGGCCCTGAGGTCCTCTGAGCAAGGCCTCCTAAGGGTGCCCCTAACCAGGCTAAAAAGGTGACCGTGCCTTTGAGGCGGTGACCCCAAGGCTTTGGAACAAACTCCCCCAGATAATAAAAACCTCGGCCTCAATAGAGATTTTTAAGTGGCAGTTAAAGACCCACCTCTACCGAGAGGCCTTTGGGTCGCCGGAGGAGGTGAGTTAGTAGCTGTCTTTTATTGGTGTTTTATCCTATGTATTACCTGCTGTTGTTTTATGCCTTTTATTCTACATTTTATAGTTGTACTGTGAATTGTGTACTGTACTGTAAAGCACTTTGTACATCCGTGTTGAGACGGGTGCTATATAAATAAAGTTTTACTTACTTACTTTACGCTCTTGCTGATGCTGACTCATATGACTCAAATGATAACTCGTATGATCCGGATCTCTTCAATGACTAACTCAGAAGACCTTGGGTGTTTCTCAATGTCGAGGACGCTTCATTGGTAGGACATGTCTTCCGAGTCACTTCCTTAAGAAGCTAGGCAAGAATCCTTACTGGTATTTGGAAAACGAAGAGTGGAACAGGCGAGCAAGTGTCCTTCATATGAGAGGCCCCGCCTTACATTTTCCGCCACAGATTTTGGGAAATTGGTCCGTGTGCAAAACATTGTGGGGATTTTAAGACCGCGGAGGATACACATGTGCAGCCTCTACATTTCTCCAAATGAAGTACGCCGGGCTCAGTAGAATTCTAAGGAGCCTGGACATTGGAACAGTCCTTCGGCAGGACTCGATGACGTAGCATCCTTGAAATAGTGGCTCTGGAGCATCCTTCCTTGACATTGAGAAACACCCCTTGAGTCCGTAAAAGGATCCCGATTTGCCATCTCTATCCTAGGCTGAAGTCGAATAGTCCATTTAGCTTAGGAACCTTCCTAAAGGAGTGCAATGACCCGGAAGTCCCTCAGTGGCAGCCATGATAAGTGCCGTTCCAATTCTCTAGAATGATGAGAATGAAAAGAAAGGAGGTTTCAAACTTCCTTTATAACCTCCTTTAGCTTAGGAACCACTGGACCTCCCTAACCGGCAGGAGAAGCGAAAATGCTGCCCCACAATGCCTTGCAGCTGCAGCATTTGCCGTCACTCAACAGTCGGCCGTTCACGGAAACAACCGATTATGACGGAGAAATTATATCATGAAAGTTACGGTGCTTATTAAGCATTTTAAAACATAGGTGGTAAGTTGCCAAAGTGCTTTGTTCTGAACGTTCATCAGTATTATAATAAAAAAGAGAAATATGAACGTTAGTTTTCACTGAAATTATCAAATAAAGTCAACATCTCAGTCTTTACTGAGCTGTGTGGGGTTTGTTCAACTTTTAAAAGATGTTTGAATGGTGATATACACAGTGATAGATGTTAAGGACTAACGTTTATAATAAATACATCTGTATTGATTTTAAGATCTTTAGTTCATACAATCATACGTATTGGGATCATTGGTATTAATGTGGACCGGAGCGAGAGGGTGATGAGCAGAAGTTTCACTTTCCTTTTTTATTTCAGTTCCAACTTTGGTCCTGAAGAATATGTTTCTCTGGTGTCCACGTTCACAAAGCAAAGCAGCAGCATCAGAGCACGGAGCAGAGTCTCTAGATGAGTTTACAGTAGTCCCTCCTTCTTATTGAACATCCATGTTGTAGTCCGCTGTATAGAAAACTGTGGTTTCCATGGTTCCCCCACAGCAGCAGACGCACAATCATGACGTCCGCTGGCGCATCATAAACACGTCGGATAGTGAAAGTGCATTCGGATTCTCTAAAGTACCACAGTCTCTTCTCCTAAGTCCTTTTGAATTCTCCTATCCACTATCCCTTAACCCCGTGACGTTTCACTCAGAGGTCAAGGAATAGACGATAGGGTTAGAACTTAGGAGCTGATTTTTAAACTATCCGACTGCAGCCCTACTCTTGATGAAAATCCATGCAGGGAGGGGCGGGACTTTATTTTGCTGGGCCACCATGCGGCCAATCATATGCGAGGATCATACCATTATGTGAAAGAAGGGTGGGGGGGCAAACGCTCCAAAGACAGCAGGTGTAGTGGTACAGGCCAGCTACACAGAGAGACGGGGAGCCGGATTTGAATGCAAGCGCGTCGGAAAAAGTCAAGAAATGAGCGAAAACCGAAAAAATAAGCAGCATCTGGCTGCATTTGAATGATATTGGAGAAAGCAAAGCTGAGTGCAGGATTTGTAAAATTAAAATAACCTTCAGAGCAGGGTTTTCCTTTTGGTAACCACTCAGGTTTTATTGTCAGAGGTGGGAGAAGTTCAGATCTTGTACTTGAGTACATACTTGGTTACAATAAAAAGTCCTGCATTCAAAATGTTACAAAAGTATTATCATCAAAATATAGTTAAAGTACCACCTGCAGAGGGACCTAGATGCAGGTGTTCTCTTCCCCATAGAGACCGCCTCGCTGCACATTATCCCTTGCATAAAGATAAATGGTGGGTCCCTTATAACATGTTGTACACAGTGGAAATACACATTCTGTCACCTCAACATCAGGGATCTTAAACATTAAACTCCTTCTGAATCAAACCGTCACGGTAGCCTTAACTTACTGATCCCTCTTCAAATAGAAAAAAACACGTTACTTTACCAGCAGAGAGAAAATTGATTATTAAATTATTAATGTGACTAATAAAGAGCAGTTTGAATATTAAGTATTATTTTGTTGATGGGTGTCATTACATTTGGTGAATAGCACATAAGGACTTATTTAAGACTCGGTTTTCAAAATGTAGGACTTAGACTTGACTTGAACTTGCCCATCCTGACTTGAGACTTACTTGTGACTTGAGTGCAAAGACTTGAGACTTACTTTTGACTTGCAAAACAATGACTTGGTCCCACCCCTGCCTACTGGTGTGCTCTCCAGTACAGGTTAGCTCTGAGTGTTAGCGATGCTAATGTAAATATATTACGTCCAAAACAGTCAGCCATTGTTCCTGATAGTAACGTTTCTGATGCTGTGAGTCCACATTTCAGATATGACGTCATATCGGACGCAAATCTGGATCAGCTCCGTTGTACCTACGTTTTTAGAGATTTGGTACGGAGGAAAAGAGAGAGGGTTTTATTTTCGGACGCTGAGTGAGTTCCCTGACACACCGGGGACAGATACATCAAAAAGTGAATTTTGCATGATAGGTCCCCTTTAAAAGTATTAACAGTTGCAGCGGACGATTAGCAGGATTCAGGGAGTTTGTTCCAGATTGTCGGGGCAGAAAAACTAAACGCTGCTTCTCCATGTTTAGTTCTGACTCTTGTAACAGAGAGCAGACCCGTCCCAGAAGACCTGAGACTCCTGGATGGTTCATACTTCTGCAGGAGATCGTCAATATCATTTGGTCCTAAACCATTCAGTGCTTTAAAAACTAGCAACAGTACTTTAAAATCAATTCTTTGACAGACTGGAAGCCAGTGTAAAGACTTCAGAACTGGACTGATGTGATCCAGTCTTTTAGTGTCAGTGAGGACTCGAGCAGCGGCGTTCTGAATCAGCTGCAGCTTTCTAATGGATTTTTTAGAGAGACCTGTGAAGGAACCATTACAGTAGTCGAGTCTACTGAAGATAAAAGCATGGACAAGCTTTTCTAAATCCTGCTCTGACATGTTCTTTAGGTGGTAGTATGCAGACTTAATAACTCTTGTAATGTGACTGTTAACATTCAGGTCTGGATCCATCACAACACCTAGATTTCTAGTCTTGTGAGTTGTTTTGAAGTCTGCCGACTGAAGCTCTGCGATGAATTTTAATCGTTCCTCCTTTGACACAAAAACAATAATCTCAGTTTTATTTTTGTTCAATTAGAGAAAGTTCCTATACTCATCCAGTCATTGATGTGCTCAATGCACTCATTCAGTGTTGTAATCGGAGACTATGTTGTAATAGTCTCCCGGTGAAATTTTTATATAAATTTGGGTGTCATCTTCATAAGTTAGGTCGTTGTTTTTCATTATTTGAGCCAGTGGTAGCATATAGATATTAAAAAGCAGAGGTCCTAAGATGGAACCTTGAGGAACCCTGCTTGTTTTTTTTTAATTCTCTGTCAAAGCGTCTTTGAGTTTCCTGAAAAGCGCTATACAAGTCTCATGTATTATTATTCTGTCATATTTGTCAACGCTGATGTGTAGTTGCCTATTGAGACAAAGTTGTTCTTTAAGTAGGATTCAAACCAATTTAGAACTGTTTCCGAAAGTCCCACCCAGTTTTCCAGTTGGTCTAGTAATATGCTGTGGTCAACAGTGTCAAAGGCAGTGCTGAGATCTAATAATACTAACACTGAAGTTCTGCCACTGTCTGTGTTTAAGTGGATGTCATTGAAGACCTTAACAAGAGCAGTCTCAGTGCTGTGGTTTGGACGAAAGCCTGACTGGAACACATCGAAACCGTCATTTAAAAGCATGAAATGACTCGGATGTTGAAAAACAACTCTTTCAATCATTTTGCCTAAAAATGGGAGGTTTGATATGGCCTGTAATTATTCATTACGGATGCGTCTAGATTATGCTTTTTTAAGAGCGGTTTAATGACTGCAGTTTTCAGGGCCTGTGGAAATACACCTGAGTGGAGAGACTTGTTTACTATATGAAGTAGATCTGAGGCCATGCAAGGCAAAACATCTTTGAAAAAAACTGTAGGTATAATATCGAGGCTGCAGCAGGAAGATTTCAGATGTTGAATAATGTCTTCCAGATCTTTAGCATTTATCAGACGGAATTGTGTCATGACGTCTGAATTGATATTAGGTGGACACGGGGACAAAACATTTGCTGTTCCTGATGCAGAGGCACTGACTGCTTGTCTAATTTTATGAATGTTGTCAGTGAAGAAGGCAAAGTCATTGCACGCCCTGATGGATAGAAATTCAGAGGCTACTGACTGAAAGACTGTCGTGCCTTTTTTATTTCCTGATTATAGATGCAGAGTCTCTCTTTATATATGTCCAAGTGAACTTGGAGATTTGTTTTTCTCCACCTGCGTTCAGCTTTCCTACACTTTGTTTTTGTTGTTCTCACGGTCATGGCCTTTCTCCATGGAGATATTTTCTTGCCAGATTTATTTATTGTAATGGGAGCAATGGTATCCATGACATTTGTTATTTTAGAATTAAAATGATCAACTTGCTCATTTACTGTGAAGTTAGCATGGGCAAGTAAGGGAGTAAAAATCTGAACAAACATTTCCTCTGCATTGTCAGATAAATAACGTCTTTGTAGGAGCCATATGTTAAAATGTATATTTGAATATTTTTATCATTTGTTGTTAGTGCTAGTATATAATTTATTGGAACCAGTTGTGTGAAATTAACGGCATAGACGACCGCAGCTGTTCGTGATTACGAGACGTTATAGCCGACGTCAGCTGCTGGTGATTGGTGTGTGTGGGAAGGAGAAAGAAGCACCGAGCAATAGTTTTTTGATCTGAGAGAATATGTGTTTGTATTTGATACCTTTTTTGTGTAAGTAAAAAACAAACTATCCTGAGACGTATTTTGCCCGAGTCAAGCTTATTTGTTATCTGTGAGCCGAATTTTGGATTACTGGAACTATAGTCTTAGTTACCTCTTTCTCAACATTTGTATGGACGGAAATAGAGCTCTCAAAGAAAACACAGGAATGGTCGGAGACAAGCTTAGAGATGTTCAGACCCTTTGATATAATTAAGTCCAGAGTGTGCCCCTTATTGTGCGTGGGCTCCGTCACATGCTGAGTCAGTCCATAGCTATCAAGAACACAAAACAGTTCTTTAGCCCCTCTGTCCTCAGGGTTGTCAATATGGATATTAAAATCACCAACAATGAATAGACGGTCAAAGTCAATACACACTATAGACAGCAATTTGGTAAAATCATAAAAGCTTGCACAGTATTTGGGTGGTCTATAGATGTTTAGGAACAGAGCTCGAGAGGAGCATTTCAGCTGAAGGGCCACATATTCAAAAGAAGCAAAGTTTCCAAACGCAGTCTGTTTGCATTGAAATAAATCATTAAACAAAAGAGAAACTCCACCCCTTTCTTATGCAGTCTTGATTGACTCATAAAACTAAAGTTGGGAGGGGTTGATTCAATAAAAACAGATGTGCTGTTATTTTGGTCTAACCAAGTTTCAGTTAAAAACATAACATCCAGATTGTGCTTGGTGATAAAATCATTGATTAAAAACGTTTTACATGCCAAATAACTGACATTTAATAAAGCCAGTGTAAGTGTGTTCGATATACTATCACTCTGATTGTTTGTGATAAACCGTGGAGTACGTGGAATTATTGTTACATTTGATAAATTGTCAAATTCACATGACACGTTCTCGCGAAAGCCAATCAGTGTTGGGATTCCCTCTGACGTCCTGCTGTTGATCAGTTGTAAAGATGGAAGAGATGATCGTTGTGGCTGTGAGTGGGTTCTAAAGCAAACAGATATTGTTCTAAACTGTATTAAAGTAAACAGGTATTATCTTGAACTGTATTGAAGTGAACATGTATTATTTGGGACTGTTTTTAAGTAATCCTATATATATAAACCTTCTTACATACACTTTCCTTGACATCCTGACACACATACACTCCCTGACCAAGATACCAACACACACACACACACATTCACTTTCCCTGACACACATACACTCCCTGACCAAGATACCAACACACACACACATACACTTTCCCTGACATCCTGACACACATACACTACCTGTCCAAGATATCAACACACACACACTTACACTTCCTCTTTACCAAACGCACACACATGTCCTTTTCAAGGTTCTTTTTGGGGCCAATACAATGTTTGATTGTTTGAGGAAGAATAGTTTGTGTGAAACCTTGCCTGGGAAATTAAAGGAGTAGAATCCAATGGAAGATAAGAAGTGACTCTCCGCCCCAAAAAGGTCCATATATACTGTTGTTTATTCATGCACGGTGCCCCCTGTTGCTAACTGGTCGGTCCGATACCTGTATCGCACGGCAGTGGAGCGGGGAGCCCGGAGTGCTCTGTTACAGGGCACTCTGTATTGTCGTATTGTGTCTTTTTACCATTAAAATCAGATTATTGTTATAACTTGTATGCCGGTGTTTTGAACTCCTTCTCTTATTAATCTGACCAGGCTCATCTAACGGACGGCGCGGAGCAGAACTGGGCTTTAAGCCACCACAACTGTGTCTGCTCCTACAATTTGGTGACCTGCGACGTGATGAGTGCTGGTCTATAGGAGGACCACCGACAGCTAGCGGACGAATTCAGTCCAGGGGAGGACACCTGGACACCACTGACAACTACACCAGGGCGTCCTACGTGATACAAAGGTAAAACAGACACCTGTTGATTTCCAAAATCTGTGATTGGTTATACTACAAACATTTTAGAGTTGTCAGCGGCGTTCTCAGTGTTCTTAGTCACGGTAAAGAAATACAGTATACTGTAGATAAGTGTGTCTATAAGAGCCAGGTAGAGCAGTCCTGACCTATGGAGCACTAGGTGGCTATAAGAGTCGGGTAGAGCAGTCCGGACCTATAGTGCACTAAGTGTGTGTGTGAAAATACAGTATACTGTAGATAAGTGTGTCTATAAGAGCCAGGTAGAGCAGTCCTGATCTATGGAGCACTAGGTGGCTATAAGAGTCGGGTAGAGCAGTCCGGACCTATAGTGCACTAAGTGTGTGTGTGAAAATACAGTATACTGTTGATAAGTGTGTCTATAAGAGCCAGGTAGAGCAGTCCTGACCTATGGAGCACTAGGTGGCTATAAGAGTCGGGTAGAGCAGTCCGGACCTATAGTGCACTAAGTGTGTGTGTGAAAATACAGTATACTGTAGATAAGTGTGTCTATAAGAGCCAGGTAGAGCAGTCCTGACCTATAGTGCACTAAGTGTGTGTAAGAGTCTGGTATTGCAGTCCAGTACCTTAGCTCACTAAAAAGAGAGTAAAGTGAACCAGCGAGGTCTCCGTGAGGTAGTCTAGTCCTGCACGGCTGACTCGCTGGGAAAATTCTGTAATAAACTGTGTGATTTTTTACGTCGAATCTGTGTAATAATTGAGAAGAGAGAGCAGAAACATAGTGACAGGAGAAGGTTGGCAGAAGCTGGGAGCTTCATCAGACAGAGGAAGCTCATTTGTGGTCAGCTGCTGCCCTTTGTTCTTCAATATTATGTGTTGCTCCACGTTGAAAACTCTGAATTCAGACTGTGTGCACGTCTGAATTAACAGGACATTCAAATAAATAAGAATAGGGACATTAAGAGTAACGACAAGATTTGTCCAGTGTATTAATAAATACAAGTGAACACATATTAACCTAGTCAGATAAATAGATACGAAGTCATTCTTGTTTCAAGGAAGCCCCCCTCCTCCTGGAATGCCTGTTCCAGCCGGGCTGTCTGTGAGAGTACCCACACCCCCCTCCTTCTTTTTTCTCTCTCCTGTTTGCTCTCTTCTTAAATGCATGAAGAAAGAGCAAAACAAGGAGTGAATAACATTGAAAATGAATAGATCAATGTGGGAGCTCAAGTAGTAGATATTGAAATAAATAAGAAACTATAATTTGCTGTTTTTAGCATAGTTTTTGTAGGATACAGTTACGTCACTTTGTGGTTTTATGAGGGGTTTTGAGAACTGATTGGTACCATTGCATTACATTGTGAATGTCATGGTATTTGTCATTAACTAAGGATTGTACTTGATTATATTTCAAGGAAAACAATGATATTACATACAGTAACGTTAAGGGAAAGTAAAAAGTGGTTCACGTTAAAACAGAGCATTGGTGGCATTTTCAGTTCATTGCTTGCTTCCACACGCCTTTTCCCTCCTTGTCTCTTTCATGACTTTAGTTAATGGATTAGAACGATTGTTATCGTAACTTTCCGTGTTTCTAGAAGTCAAACTCACTGTTCACATTACGGAGTATATTTCCGGAACGGCCTTTCAAAATAAAAGCCACAGGCCGCTGTTCACCAGAGATGCCTTCACAATAAAACGGTAATTAGCTTAACAACATATTTAACTTTTATTACGTCCTTAAATATTGATTTAAATTCATTACAGTTTTCAAATACGGCGCGGATTGAATACAGTTATTTGTGTATATTCTGTTACAACCTCACCATGCTTGTAACACAACTTAGATAAACAATTTGAAAATGAATAGAATTAACCAAGTAGATAAAAGATTAGTACCTATCGTGGTTAATAAGGAGGGTGTCTTTGTTTTGCCTATTAACTTAGAACTGAAGTTATAAAGAATAGGCAGACTACTATCATTAGTTTGTTTTAACACTCACATGTTTCAGCATTCCTGACCTCAGCCGTTTTATTTTGCAACCCGTTGGGAGAGAGATTTAAATTGAGTTTTTCTCAGTGGCTGGATGTGATTACAACTGCATTGAATAGTTCTGCACCACCTTTTAGGTTCTCTGAATCAGTGTGTTGGTGAAGAGTTGCTCACTGCGAACAGAAGAAGTGTGCAAAGAACGCATAGGAGATATTGACATTATGCTTGTGCCTCGTTGTCAAGGCAACAGTGGTGTGAAGAGGTACTGCGGTTTTGGGGGATTTCTGCTCTACAGCCGACAACGTGTGTCTGTCAAGTGATTCCTTCCCTCATCCCAATGCCAGGGAGAGTTTCCGTGGAGCCCACTGACCAGGGCCGGTCCTAGCTTTTTGGGGACCCTGCCACTGACTACAGCTGCATCACTGACTGTGCTCATCATGACAAGATCTTGAGACATGCTTGTCTCAGATTGTTCTGGAGGAATGATGCAATGATTTTACAGCATAATTGTGCAAGAGTTTCCCAGTTGGTGGTGTAGAAACCTTAATGCTTAGTGTTTAGATAAGAGGCTGCTTGTTTAAATGATGGTCTGGAATGCTGAAAAGATTCAAGTTTAATATTTTTGGTTAGCAAACAAGACATCTGATTATTATGTCACACATAATAATCTTGTTATAGAAACTAGATATGGGTAAAACGTGTGGTTGTTATACCATTGTTATCATGAACAAAAGATAAATAAGGAAATAGTATCTGCTTAAAGATGAACGGATTTCATACCCTAGAGAGGATTAGTTATTGTGAATACTCCACAAGGTATCTACTAATGTATTGTAAAGAACTTGAATTGACTTGATAAATAAGTGAAGATAAGAAGATGTATTAACCATGAATTAATCAAGTGGTAAATAAAAAATAGCGGTAAAGAGAAAACTATTAAAGTGAAGTGAAAAATCATCCTAAAACACACTGAAAAAGGAGGGGGAGGGCATGATGGAGGTATGCACTAGACTTTAAGTAGTGGGTGTTTGGGAGTCAGGAGTGCAGAGTAGAACCCTTTTCATCATATTTACAAATTATTCTTTTAGAGTTTTTATTCAAGTGTGAATTTGGTAGTGTTTTCATTTGTTACAGTATTGATCAGTTCAAAGGGAGAGTTTTAGTAACAGCTCTATAAGATCAGACAAATATTTCTTAATATAGGTCATGTTGATGGGAATGCTAGTTCTAAACAAAATATAGTATTTCAATTTGAGGTACTGGTTTCACCATTGTGGCATAGTTATTACCATAGGAGGACTTTCGGATGGACATACGAAATGACTTCTGTTTTTAAATCCTTGATAAAGTAGGGAGTAATTGTTGCATGATTCGGACACCCAAGGTTCCACGCATTGTTTAAGAGGGTAACATTGTTCTTTAAGTGCACCAGAATTGAAGATAAATTAATATAATGAGTTATGAAATACATAGCAGAGCTTTACATATCCTGATAATGTTTTGACTCAAGGAAATAATTATATGCACAAGTTTCTGAAATAGATCTATTAGACATTTTTATTTAGATTAGGTGTTAATGAACGGCAGTAGTGTACAATAAGGAAGTGACATTTTTTGGCTAACACTTTTCAGGGAATGTGGGAAACAGCTGTCCCAATGAAAAGTTAGAGATATCTTGAAAAGTATAGTTGTTATCGTGAATTAATTAATGATGGCGCTCCATATATGACAGATTTTTGTAGACAAAGGATACTGGCCTATGCTGACATGTCAAAGTCTCTGCAGAGCACGACACATGGCCAAAAAGACTGAGACCAACTGACCTTTGACCCTGACCGACAGTGTAACTTGAGAAGGCACTGACAATGACTGACTCTGGGGTGAACCTGACCAAACTTGACTTTACAACCTGACAGTGTGAGTGTATGTCTGCATGTGATCAGTGCAACTGCATGATTTAAATAATGACTAATCAAGCATGTTTTTGGACTAACACATTATTCTGGGGCTCTGTGGGAAATGAGAGGTTTCCTACAATTCCACAGAATTGGAAAACCGCACTTGTGACCCGTTTCTAATCTACTTGATGATATTTCACTCCCACAGGAGGTGGCAGTTTGCAGAATGTGAAACTCAAACTAAAACATGAAGATTCTGTTTCTTTTAGGACTGAAAGAGGTAGAGAAACACTTCATTTCACTGAGTGTTTACTGTGGGAAATGATGGATGTACATTTGTGAATAATGTTTGGTATTTTCTTATAATCCATTATGACCTGAAGGTTTTCTTCCCATACAGGATTTTGTTACACATGAGTTCATGTGTAAAAAGGGGGAGTGTAAACTTCACAATGTACATTGTTCAATCTGACCATTGATTGACAGTTTTAGAATGAACCTGCACCATATCTGGGGATAAGATACTGTTTGATGGATGTTGACATGTCTCTCATATTGATTGAGTTATAACCAGTGGCCAAGGGGGTACTGTGAGAGATGTAACTCCTGAATGGAATACTGAAGAAGTTGACCTGTGATGATGAAGCAATTTTGTAATATGTCAACAGGTATTAAAGTAACTGAGGTTTGAAATGTAGAAAGAACATATTACAGTTAAGCTAACACATAGTAATGTAATGAGACAGAATTTAATTTAGACAACATCATGTAACTAGCCTGGTAAAGAAGTAAAAGCCATAGACTTTATTGTTTAGGTCATTATGGGGATATACATTTCATCTAAATTCATAATAGAAAGACATTTGATGATAGTTTGTTGGAATTCTGTATTCATACGCAGTGGGGGATCAAAAAGCTGAGGGCCCAGGAGCCCTGAGCGTAGGCTTGAGGGATTGGTATCAGATTTCTCCACACAGGTTGCTGGCGCCAAAAGGAGGACCCAGGAGGCCGACACAGCGGAGTTCGTCTGGCTGAAGGTCATCAGGACAAAGTGGCTCTCCGGCCCCGACCGAGTGACCCAGCGGACCTCTCATGCCGTCCGCATAGGAGGAAAGGGGGACAGCTGGTGCCAGTGTGCGGCGGGGAAACCACCTGCTAGGACCAGGGACTACATCAGGACGGACGGGGCCCTCGCAGAGGAGGTCGACTCGGAAGGAGCCATCAGTGGACCGAAGGAGGAGGATCGTGAGGACATCTCTCCAGCAGTCGACTCGGGAGGCGCCATCGATGGGCCGGAGAAGGAGGATCCGAAAGACATCTCTCTAGCAGGCAGCCCAGAAGCCACCGTCAGCGGATCGGGGGGACAAAGACACGGCAAGCCAGGACGGCCCAGGGGACTCCACTCTCCGCTGAAACAGGTGGATATAGCCGGTGTGGAGTTTGTTCAATATCCCATTTTTTTGAGGAACTTTGCTCCAATACCCCATTTTTTGAGGAACTTTGTTTAATAACCCATTTTTTTTAGGGAGAAGCTGCCACTTTCCCTTCGTACCAAATGCCCTTTTTGGCTTACCCATCAGAGGAGGACGAGCACCATGACTCAGTCGACAAGGACAATTTTTTAACATATTTTGGTCTCCCTCCACTGTCATAAGAAGTTGTTATGGTGGACTGTTCCTAAAGGTTTAAAGTGCCCTAAATCCCAGCTTCTGATGGATTTATATAAATGTTGGGGAACAGACAGTAGAAAAGAATGACAGTGGTTATGTTCCAAATGCTGTGTATAAGTTGATCTCTGAAGGTGAGATCAAAAGAGGGATTAAAGCAAACAGATATTGTTCTAAACTGTATTAAAGTAAACAGTTATTATCTTGAACTGTATTGAAGTGAACATGTATTATTTGGGACTGTTTTTAAGTAATCCTATATATATATATAAACCTTCTTACATACACTTTCCTTGACATCCTGACACACATACACTCCCTGACCAAGATACCAACACACACACACATTCACTTTCCCTGACACACATACACTCCCTGACCAAGATACCAACACACACACACATACACTTTCCCTGACATCCTGACACACATACACAACCTGTCCAAGATATCAACACACAC
This sequence comes from Champsocephalus esox, assembly GCA_036324585.1. NCBI lineage: Eukaryota > Metazoa > Chordata > Actinopteri > Perciformes > Channichthyidae > Champsocephalus > Champsocephalus esox. The sequence goes on from CM070491.1 coordinate 158,057, forward strand.
ACACTTACACTTCCTCTTTACCAAACGCACACACATGTCCTTTTCAAGGTTCTTTTTGGGGCCAATACAATGTTTGATTGTTTGAGGAAGAATAGTTTGTGTGAAACCTTGCCTGGGAAATTAAAGGAGTAGAATCCAATGGAAGATAAGAAGTGACTCTCCGCCCCAAAAAGGTCCATATATACTGTTGTTTATTCATGCACAGGGCCCCCTGTTGCTGACTGGTCGGCCCCGATACCTGTATCGCACGGCAGTGGAGCGGGGAGCCCGGAGTGCTCTGTTACAGGGCACTCTGTATTGTCGTATTGTGTCTTTTTACCATTAAAATCAGATTATTGTTATAACTTGTATGCCGGTGTTTTGAACTCCTTCTCTTATTAATCTGACCAGGCTCATCTAACGGACGGCGCGGAGCAGAGCTGGGCTTTAAGCCACCACAACTGTGTCTGCTCCTACAGTTCCCGGAGATTTACGATACAATGTCGTATATCCAGTGCTTGAATTGGGCCGGTACTCACCAGTACGCAGTACCGGGACTTCTGATTTGTACCCATCTGCGTACCCAGCAGGGCCGTATCCAGGATTTCCTGGATATACTATTAATGATCCGGACATGCAGAAGAGGCTAAAATGATCACAACACATTGTCAACATTCACTTTCCATGTCTCTCTCCTTTCCATAACCTGCAGCCTCTCCTCCATCTTCTTGAGTCTCTCTGTCTTCTTCCTGTTCATTACTCTCTCTCTCCTCTACTCTTTCTCTTTGTTCCATCTCTCCCTCGTTGTTCACTGTTTGCTCCTCCTCACTTGTCGCTCCTGCCAGTGAATTAAAAGCAATTCAGCCATTTCGTTCATTTCACTTGTTTGTTTGCATTATTTTTTTTATTTAAATCTGTTTTGTAAGAGAGCAAAGATGTAAGCAAAACGTGTTTAATACAATTGTATGTTATGACATAACTGCAATAGATGTATGTTGTTTTAAAACCATGCCTATTGTTATAGATAGATAGTGTAAAAAGAAAACAACACAATGTTATATATTCAATGTTTTACTCAAATTTAAATGAAAGAAAACCATTAAAACGTTTGTTAAAAGGTAATCCTTCTGACATTGGATGAATGTAATTAACTTTAGCTCTCTAGCTAGTTTATTCACGCAATCTAAACCAAAGTATAGCCTGTAGCTGCAATATAAGTTAGTGTGCATGTTGTCGGACGTCCACTGACTAACGTCAGTGTGCGAAAAAGTCCACGTCCCACCGTCCGGGACGTGTTATTTACAATATCGGACAAGTAGATCTTTCAATTGACTTGTCCGGCGGACAAGTGACGTTTTTCGCCCCGATTTATTGACAAATTATTGATCAATTCAGTTTACAAAAGGCAGAACTCATTCGCAAATTGTCCGTGTCCGCCATTGTTCGTTTAGAAGTGTTAGTTTCGGTTCTGCTTGTCGATTCCTAAGGAAATGCATCTCGCCGCTTTCTGTACAGTTAGACGGGGGCGGGGCAGAGCGGGCGGGAAGTGTAGCACAGTGGCCGGGTTGGGAAGCAAAACTCGGTTCCGAGTAGGAACAAATAACAATTGTCCGGTCCCGGGATTAATAAGAGTTGTGAGGACAGGAGGCGAGGCCGACGAGCCCCGCAGACTGCAGCTCTCTCTCTCGCTATGCTCCGTATCAGCTGATCGCTGCAGCTCAGCGTCTCTCTCTCTCTTTCTACACACAGCGGATCCGCTGTCCGTTTAACAGCCTCATCTTTGTCAAACTTTCTTATGTTCCTTCTCGAACATGTAATGAAGGTTATTAAGCGTTTTAGCTCCTGTGTTGTTAATATTGACCACCATTTCCTTTATGAAGTGAAGCAGCCTCCCTGTCTGTCCTCGCGCTGTCCTCACATCCCCGGACCCCCAGACTCGGAGGAGCACAGGGATTTCAGTATTGTTTATGAAGCAGGGTATAGAAAGTACATTATTGAAATGAAAATACTATTTATTTACTTTTACAAACAGTGAGCAGCTGTGTGTTGTGTATGCAGGACATGTGTAAGCGTGCAAGCGTCTTTGAGTTGTAGAAAAGCGCTATGCCTATAGGCTATAAATATAATAACTTTATTTGTATAGCACCTTTCATACAGGGGATTGCAGAACTTCAAAGTTCTTTACATCAGTAAAAAACAAGATAAAATCAGTGTAAAACAAGCAGCAAGAGCAAAGCATAAAATAATTAAAAATAAAAACATGGGGAATAAAACAGAGAAATAGTGCAATGTCAATCACAGAATAGTGCAGTATAATAGTGTAACATCTGTAAAATGCTTCGGTAAAGAGCCTTTTAAAAATGCCTAACGTATTGGCTTCCCTAATATTGTTGGGTAACATGTTTTGGGGCGTAGTTTACAAAGGATGCTTCACCGATCTTCTTATGACTCTTTCTGGTGACCTCTAGTAGACCTGCATCTAATGATCGCAGTGTTCTGGCGGGTGTGTAGTTCATTAGAGAGTCAGCAATGTAGCTGGGTCCTTGTCCATTTAGAGCTTTGTATGTGAGGAGAAGCACCTTCAAATCAATTCTAAAAGTTACAGGAAGCCAGTGTAGAGTAGCTTAAACAGGACTAACGTGTTCCCTCCTTTTGGTATTCGTTAGTAGTCTAGCTGCAGAGTTTTCAATGAGCTGGAGTCTTCCAATAGCTTTCTTGGGGAGACCAGTGAATAGTGCATTGCCGTGTCTAGTCGGCTAGATATAAAAGCATGAATTAGCTTCTCTGCATCATTGTGATTTATGAATGGTCTTACCTTCGCTATGTTTCTGAGATGAAAGAAAGCTATTTTGGTCACTTTGTTTAAATGGGCGTTGAAGTTCAAATCTGAGTCCAGGGTGACTCGTCACCTCCGGTTTAATCCAAGTGGTTAAACTTCCTAGATTATTTGTTAGCATCTCTCTTTTTGAGATAATAATAATGTATTATTAGGGCAAAGTCCCCGTTTTCGGTGGCCGGTACCTGGTTGAAACTAGGAAAAGGGTTCGGGACTTTTCCCGGTGGGCCGCTGCCGTTGGTGGGCTGCTGCCTTCGGTGGGCTGCTGGCTCTGGCATAGATGGGCCATGGATTTTCGCAGCGCCAATGCGCCGGTATTGCATCCGCCGCAGCAAAGACCCGCCGCAGCAAAGACCCGCCGCAGCAAAGACCCGCCGCAGCAAAGACCCGCCGCAGCGCGCTGTGAAAGTCCACCACCGCTGCGAGTCCCTGGCTGTAACAGTCCACTACTGCCCGCGAGGACCCAGGTTCGATTCCGGCCACTAGGTCCAACATTTTTATTTTAAAATAAAAACGCTGGAATAGAGGGAGTCGTATGTCGTACAGATTGTAAAGACCTTTGAGCCAAATTCTTGTTTTTGGGCTGTATAAATAAAATTGACTTGAAACAGTTTCCACTACACGGCCTCGCTCGGTCTCACTCGGTATGGCTAGGCCTCGTTAGAACTGGCTCACTTTATGGCGCATTTCCATTACAGTTTAGGAACTGGGGTAGTATCTAACGCAGTGTAGGCCGTGACGTCATCTACAATGAGAACCCCAGAAAAACAACACAGCCATTAGCTGTTAGCCCTCAAGCTCACAGCTCCTCATATCTGTTCAGAAACTAGACAAAAGTTAAACAAGTACAAACCACAGACTGCCTGTGTCATGGCGAATACAGTCGCTGGTTTATTTATGTCTGTATAGGCCGTTGTTGTGAATGTGGACGGTCGGAGCATATATAACGTTAGCTTAGCCAAGTTACATTTAGAAAACACGCATTTTAAAAAGGTGTTTGGCCTGCCGTCTGTCTGCAGACTTGTCAAAGCATTAATTCATGGTTTTTACTAACCGGTATCAGTATGTAGTTACTTCGGCATCATTTTGAAACGTGTATTACAATTAAATCACGGTACAATATGTTCATCTTGATGTAGTTGTAGCCCCCTTGCCAGCGACTCTCTCTCTAGTTTAGCATACTCAGCCCGACTCAGCCTGGTTGTTGGCCCGGAAAGAACCTCGATTTTATGGGGCCAGAAAACTGGGAAATAGTACCTGCTAGCCGGAACTACGCTAAGTGGAAACACAACCAAAAACGGGCCCCGCAAGGCTCGGCACGGCACGCTCAAAGCGAGCTCCCCGCTGTAGCAACCCAGTCTCACGGCATTTCGTGTTCACCAACACGATTTTTAATCTATTGATTCGTGTTCACCATCACGATTTGCCCCTTTTTTTCGTGTTGCACAGCACGATTTTAAAAGCAATGTATTTCTACTGGTAACGTGTTTCGTGCCTGCAGGCTGCAGCACGTCTTTTTCTCCGGTCGGGTCGTGGAAGACCGGAAGCTGTGTGGTTCATAAAAACATGTTCTTACTCAATATCAAGCCACAGTTATTGCTTTTATTTTAAATCGTATAATTTCGGACTTTTGTTGCCGTCTGTGAGGAAAATAAATGGGGCTCAGAGCCTCAGGATACTGAAATCTGTATTTTTAAATATTTCTTTCCTTTTAATTTGTTATTCTTTTCAAAATAACACACTGTTATATACTCACCAATAACACACAATTATCCTTGCTTTTATTTATTGGTTTAATTCCATAATCTCTGGCTTTTTTGGCGTCCGTCAGGAACTGAATTTCAAAATAGAAATAACCGGAAACAGACGTAGGCCTATAAGGGACATTTCGAACATCATTGCGATTGTCAACATTTCTGAGTTTAGGATGGCCGAAGACACTACACTACCCATAATCCCCAGCTATCGTTTAGGACTACAGTCCCCGTAAGGTTACGCAGAGCGTCAAACAGCTGTGTGAAATGGAACGAAACCACGCCAGATGATCCAAAACTGGAATCGAACACCCCCCCCAGAACTACACATGCTGGCTATTGTGTTTCGCAAAATGTTCTATGGGACGTCTCTACTGAACGTTTTCGTTTTTCCCACAATTAGAAGTTGCCAATATTAAACACATTGGTGTTATCAAATGTAAAACATATAATTAATAAATGGGTGAAAATCGCTTGTGTCCATAATGCGCAGCATTAATATATACCCACATGACAGCCCATTGATACTTTGTAATTCAACTCCACTACAATTCAGAGGTTAACCTGGTATTTTTACTCCACTGCACTTATTTGAGTTACTTTGCAGATTCTGATTAATGATGTGAAATATAAACAACCCTTAAATCAGACTTTAGTTACACCTGAGTACAATTCAGGTAAGGTGATTGTCAAGTGCCAACAATCAGGAGAGATATTTGATAGTTGGTGCTTGAGAAGACTAAACATGTAAGACTTTATATTATGGCTATTTTGCACATCCCTTTCAAGATTTTCAAAGGTTTATTTACATATCATACACAACTACGGTGTAGTTATGCAATGAATGAAAAACTTGGGTCACAGGTTCCTCAACAGTGCATTACAAGACATCTATCAATATGTGTGTACCTCCACCATTAAACTGTCATATTCTGCACATTTCTTATTCTATCTACATACATAAGAGTATAATTAATGTGTATAATATCAGTTAAAATAAGTGCTTCAACATAGTTAACATTGCAGGAAAGCAATATATTAGACGTTAATTACTTTGTCAGGCTTAATATTTAATATTTAATGTTAAAATAAAGGTTAATCCGTTTTTCTGTTTTGCACCTACTCCTATTAATATCTTTGTACATCCTGCACTAAACTGTTTTATTGTAGAGATCACTTATAGTATCTTCTTGATTTTTTATATTCTATATTTCTATATTTATACTTTCCCCCTATGAAAGTATGTACTCTAAATATTTTTTTAATCAAATATAACACATAAAAACAATCATTCAATAACGTGCTTTAACCACTAGGAGGTGCACACAAGGTGCACACAGCCATAATAACTTTGTATTATTAGTGTGTATGAACAACATCTGAAGATGTATAGTTGTATGCATGCTTTCGCATAATTTTACAGCATATTGCTATACTATTTCAGACTCAGTATTTACATTCAAAGAAAATCAGTAATATCTTTGAAAACTACAGTCCTTTTCTATCAGCTGTGCACCGTTATGGTATAAATATAACCTATCTATGAATTAGATCAAAGTTAAAAGTCAGCCGAATTAGTGTTGACACTGCAAGGAGACGTATTGTGTGAAGAGAAATTGAAGATGTTGTTTAATTGTTGATATATTTATGATCCACGTCAAGTATTCAGTTTCGGCGCCATTTCTTCCAGTTTTTCCAAAGGTCTTCTCATCAGGGCTCTCTAAATAAATAACTATGGCAGATTTGTAGTATGTAATGCAGCCGAACCGTGTATTACAATGCCGTTATGTGATGACTTCCAAAGAGAAAAGCAAGAGCACTCGGAATTAAGTATTATTTTATACTTTTAAAATGTTTTCCGGATTTCATATAATATAAACACCAACTCCCAGCATGCATTGCGGCTAACACATCCAACCAGAGAGCTTAAAACCATAGCTGAGGATCTTGGGTAATCGCTCGAAATGCCTACGTCTGTTTCCGGTTATATTTATTTTGAAATTCAGTTCCTGACGGACACCAAAAAAGCCTGAGATTATGGAATCAAACCAATAAATAAAAGCAAGGATAATTGTGTGTTATTGGTGAATAAATAACAGTGTGTTATTTTGAAAAGAATAACAAATTAGAAGGAAAAAAAGATTTAAAAAATACAGATTTCAGTATCCTGAGGCTCTGAGCCCCATTTATTTTCCTCACAGACGACAACAAAAGTCCGAAATTATACGATTTAAAATAAAAGCAATAACTGTGGCTTGATATTGAGTAAGAACATGTTTTTATGAACCACACAGCTTCCGGTCTTCCACGACCCGACTGGAGAAAAAGACGTGCTGCAGCCTGCAGGCACGAAACACGTTACCAGTAGAAATACATTGCTTTTAAAATCGTGCTGTGCAACACGAAAAAAAGGGGCAAATCGTGATGGTGAACACGAATCAATAGATTAAAAATCGTGTTGGTGAACACAAAATGCCGTGAGACTGGGTTGGCTGTAGTGGAAATGCGCCATTTGAGTACTGGCACCTTTTTTATTCCAATTCAAGCACATCGTATATCTACCGGGACCCCAACAAAAAGGAGCTGGCTTGGAGGAGAATAAGAACCCAGACACGACGGCGTTTGTAGGACTTCCACAGAAGGTACAAAACAGCAATAGTTGTTATATCCTCCATAGTCAAGGACAGAAATAACCAAAACGATCTTGCATGGAAGTGTAAACAACCTCAACGGCGCGGCGCGGCGACGGTATGCCTGTTTTGAATGACGCGATAAAACAAACTGCAAGCGATTGGAGCGATGCGATTGGAGCGATGCGATTGGAGCGATGCGATTGGAGCGATGCGAATTTTCGCATCGCGTTCGGTGTGAACGCAGCATTAGTGTATCCACTTTCCTGCCCAATCACGGTTGAGTTATGTCAAATGTATCATTTTTCAACTGTCCAACTGTCCATCAAATGTCCCAACTGCCATCTCACCTCTGGCTGCTGTGTAGGATGGATGTCAGCGGAGGAGAGTCTAACTCTAGGTAAGTTACAGAAACAAAACGTTTTTAACAAAGTGAGCAGATATATTGTCATAATGTGAGCAAGCTAGGGGTCAAAATAAATATTTTTAACTTAAATAAATATGTTTTGCCAATGTTGAACAGCTAACTATTGTTTGAGTTTAGCTGCCTGAATGACAATTATTTTCCTTTAGGCCGTTCTTCTTATTTTTTATTATATTTCAACTTAATGTAGCTTACACTCTTTTCTGTGACCATCATTCTTCAATCGGCATTATATTGATAGCATTAGCAGCTATATGTTTAATGCTATCTAGTTACTTTGGCTAGGATTCATTGTTCGGCCAGATGTGGCGGGAAAGTGCGAGTGAGAAGACCGTCTATATATACAGTCTATGGTTGATATACAGTCTCTTACAGTGCAATAAGTAAGTAGCACTAAAGTTATTTATTAGTAGTAAGTGTACACTACAGTTTACCTGTTTCTACCTGTAAAATACTCACTGACAACAGCGGAGAGATGTTTTTAATACAAATAAAAAATATAAAGAAATACCCAGTCTCCAGGAGAAAACGCCGCTGGAGGCTGAGCAGAATATCCCCTGTGCTTCTCTGGAAGTTGTCTTTATGGGTGAAGTTAATTAACCTAAAATTACCATACTGCTTATAACTTATATAAGGTGTGTATTAATGGCTTTAACTAGAAGATGATAGATTATGGAGATGTAAAGTGGTTTAAATAGCCGGTGTAACGCGGTGGGATTACCTTCTCTACTCTGCTGTGCTGCTGTAGCTGAGGCCTGCTCCACCTTGCTCCGGGAACAGCGTGGATACTGTTGTGCTGGACTGGGAGAATAGCTGACAATGTATGTGTGTTGATTAAGGGGAAAAGGTGCTTGGTATTTTTATTGTTGTTACTATCAGGAAATGTACAGCCAAATCCAGGTCCACCGACCAGTATTAGTCAAATAGCTACTCCTGCTGATTTTATATCTAGATCTGGGCTAGGTTTAATTCATTTAAATGTGCGTAGTCTGTTACCTAAATTAGATTTTGTCCGTATCTGGGCGAATTCGACTGATGCTGATGTCATTGTCTTGTCAGAAACGTGGCTAGATAAATCCATTTTGGCCTCTGACATTTACATAAATGGTTACAGTGTATATCGTACTGACCGGCCTAAAAAAGGTGGTGGCGTTGCCATTTATGTGAAAAATAAGTTTTGTGTAACTAATATGGTTTCCAAATATGTTAGTAAACAGCTAGAATTTTTAGCCGTGAATATTGAGGTAACAAAGGGTCAACAGCTCATGGTGGTGGGCTGCTACTGGGCACCTTCAGCTGTCAAGGAGTCTTTATCGTCTTTGGCAAAACTATTATCACAACTTTCCTACAAGGAAATAGTGCTGCTTGGTGATTTTAATTGGGACTGGTTAACTTCTGTGTCAGAGGACTTTAAAAACCTGTGTACCTCTTTGAATTTTACCCAGATTATAGACAGTCCTACTCGCCCAAATATTAAGTCCCCAAATAAATCCTTCTTAATTGATCTAATTTTAACAAATGTTCCACATAAACACTCATCTGTGGGAGTATTTGCTAATGATGTGAGTGACCACTGTGTTGTAGCCACAATTAGGGACACTAAGGTCCAAAAGGTTAAACCACGTGTCATCACAAAGAGAGACAAAAAACACTTTGTGGAGCAGGGTTTTTTACATGATCTGTTTGATTTTGATTGTGGGTAGACTCAATCTGTGTGCTGATGTAGAAACTGCATGGTCTTATTTTTAACTTGGTTTTATGAAAATTATAGATAGACATGCACCTCTGCGTAAATTTAGAGTGAAGGGACGAAACAATCCCTGGTTTTCTGCTGAGCTGTCCAGTCTCCTTCATGAGAGAAATAATGCTTAGGGCTAAGGCTAGGAAATCAGGCTCAGAGGTAGAATGGCTACGTTTTAGGCAGCTAAGAAATAGCTTCACATCTCAAATAAAAAGTGCTAAATCAAAGTACTATTTGTCGGTTACCACAGAAAACCTGAATAATCCTAGGAAATTTTGGAAAGCCATAAAATCGATATCCACTGGTGATATCCCAAATGAGCTACCTCCGTGCCTCACCACAGCATCTGGCTCTATATCAGACAGGGCTACTATGCTCAATTGTTTTAATAAGCATTTTGTGTCTTGTGGCTCTCTGTTTGGCTGTGTGGCTCCTGTAAACGCTCCAATCCTTGACTCTGAACAAAGTGGTCTGGAAAACCCTTTCAGTTTTACTCCTTTAACTATTGGTATTGTTCATGAAGCATTATCCAAGTTAGATCCTAGGAAACCGGCTGGCCCGGACAACGTAGAACCTTTCTTTTTAAAGATGGCTGCAGATTTTATTGCTCCACCTCTTACTTCTCTTTTTAACCTCTCCCTCAGCACGAACACAATTCCAAAAGTGTGGAAGTCTGCTCATGTCTTGCCTTTACTAAAAGGAGGGGAGGCAACTATTTTAAATAACTATAGGCCAATTTCTAAATTGTCAGTTCTGGCTAAGGTGCTCGAACGCCTTGTGAGTGAACAGGTAAAGGAGTTTTTATGTATAAATGATATCCTGTCTGAGCATCAGTCAGGATTCAGAAAGAAACACAGCACCATCACTGCGACAATGAAAGTGGTAAATGACATTACTACTATTTTAGATAATAAGCAGAGTTGTGCAGCTCTGTTTATTGACCTTTCCAAAGCATTTGACACCGATCATTGCATTTTAAAGCAGAGGCTACTCAGTATTGGCATATCCAGCAATGCAGTTCACAATGGTTTGTGAACTACCTTTCTGAAAGGTCCCAATGTGTTCACTTTGATGGACTGTCTTCTGAATGGTTAAACATTTCTAATGGTGTACCACAAGGTTCTGTTTTAGGACCACTTTTATTCTCCATATATATTAACAGTGTAGGTGAAAATGTGGATGAAGCTACTTTACATTTTTATGCGGATGATACTGTGATGTACTGTGCAGGTCCCTCCATTAAGGAGGCTGTTGTTAAATTACAAGCTGTTTTTAACACTATTCAGACTCAGCTCTCTGAATTAAAGCTTCTTTTAAATGTGGATAAAACCAAGGTAATGCTCTTTTCAAAAGCTAAAAAGACACCAGAGCCTGTTTTAGATATTGTAACTACGCAAGGAACAAAACTTGAAGTTGTTGCCTGTTACAAATACCTTGGTATCTGGCTTGATGATTGTCTCTCTTTTAAACTTCAGGTCAATAACCTGCTTAAAAACCTGAGGGTTAGGCTAGGTTTCTTTTACAGGAACAAGTCCTGCTTCTCGCTTGAGGCCAGGAAAAGGCTCTGTGACCTTTGACCTGTGCTGGACTATGGTGATTTGTTGTATATGAATGCACCTGGCAATTACCTGAGCAAATTGGATGCTGCGTATCACAGTGCTCTGAGATTTGTCACAAATTGTAAAGCGCTTACACATCACTGTACACTGTATACCAAGGCAGGTTTACCATCACTCTCTGTACGGAGGCTCAGTCACTGGTACACGTTTATCTGTAAAGCTTTGTTGGGTAAACTCCCGTATTACATCTGCTCTCTGATCACACAGAGAGTTGCAAGCAGCTATTGTCTGAGGTCACATGATGTGGTCTTGTTAGATGTGCCAAGAGCAAGGACTGTCTCAGGTAAGACAGCTTTTATGTGCAGCTCCACTTGCTGGAACAATCTTCAGCAAGAATTGAAACTGAGCGATCTCATTCCTCTGCATGTCTTTAAAGCTAGGCTAAATGAAATGCTTGCTGATACAATGGGCACTTGTAAATGTCTATAACTATGTATCCTGTAAATATAATGTATCATGTCCTTTATTGTTTTATGTTTCATGTGGAACCTATATGCTGCAGGTCTCCCTTGAAAAAGAGATCTATGATCTCAATGGGACCAATCTGGTTTAATAAAGGTTTGAAATGAAATGAAATGAATGGCATTTAATTGAATCTGGCATAATATGATTAGTCAACATCAGGATGAATTTGTCTTTTTCTTATAATTACAGGAAGCGGGAATGAGCAGCAAGAATCTGTTAAAGTCCTAGCAATTTCATTTAAGAATGGAAAGGAAATTAAAAGAAAAATCTACAGTGTCCAAAGCACAAACCATCTCCTGGAAGTAACAGGTGCATTTGGATTTGTCCTTGATAGGATTTTAAAACACAACACAGACTTCCAAGAGTTTATAGATATTGATAGAAGTGAGAACATAAGTAACTTTGACAGATTCCAAGTGCACTTTTCTGAAGCACTGGATCTTCAGCCTGTCCTAAGAGAAGTCTGTCAAACTCAGGTATATATTTACCATGCTTGTTAAATTGTGTTTCAGCAAATCACACAGGCCAGAACTATACTTTGTGCTGTGCTTGCTCTTATTGTTTTGTTCAGCCTACACAAGAACCAGTTCTTCTGAATGGCCTTAGTGATCTAAAATTCCAGAAGTATTTGATGAACTGCAAACTAATGGCATTCTTACCGAGAAGACCAGGTTCAAACTTGTCAAAGTTTGCATGTCTGACTACTTGGTAGAGAGGCATGGGTTGTAATATATGAATATGAAATGTGTTTATATACAGATGTAGCACTCTAGAAAGGACTCCAGCCAACAGCTTCCTGCCAAAGACCCAAGGGATCCCGATGGCTGGGAATGTTAAGCCCTCCCACTATTTTCCAAGACGGCGTTGCCAGATTTTCAATTTCAGGATTTAACCATGAGATGGCGCTTCATTCACAAATACAGAAAGACAAGTTTCATGGACTTTCAGTACTTCAGTTGTGTTTTGAAGAGCATTTGAACACATATGTGTTATGGTTTTCACAGGCTACTACAGTATAACGAAAAAACATCAATATTTTAGATCAAATAAGGTATATCTAATCTTGTAATTCAATAATATATAGTCTTTATATATTAAATAATCATAATAATAATGTAAATGTTAACACTTCTTTATTTGTTATGCTCATACATTTACCTTTACAATCATTTGCTTTAATATGCAGTATATATTTTGTAATATATTTGTTGGTGTTTGCTTTCTCCTGCTGCCTTTCGGACAAATACTGTATGATTTATTATTATTATTAATATGAAGATATTATTAAGATCAGATAAGATGTTTAGACTTTATTGATTGAACATTATTGTGTAGAGTTCTCTGCTGTCCCACGGTAATTGAGAAGGCTCACATTCGAACAATAGGTGCTTTCACACCGTCTACAGTTTGATTTGTATAGAGGGAGCTCTGTGGCTGAATGGCCGGCGATTAGGTGTGGCACATTTATCATTAGGTGATCAGAGCTGCCTGCCTGCCGTCAGATTTCATTTTTAAGATCCTAAAATAAATACAAATATATATTTTTTCTAATATTGTTGTGGTCACATGACTTTGTTTAAAATCCAAGGGTGTAACTTTGGTTTGAGAAGTGGGGGGGGACACGAAACAGGGGGTCCTCCACAATTAAACATTTTTCCGATTTAATTTAAATTAAGTTAAAAAAGTTTGAGAACCACTGGCCTAGTCAATGCTTTAGGGCAGTGGTCACCAACCACAGTCGAGTGTGGTGCGGTTAGATCGCGCACCATAAAAAAAAAGTAACCAAAGAAAAGTAAAACAAAATTAAATAATTTTTTTTTAAAGTTTTTAAATGAAAGCCTATCATCCACCACCCCGTTAGCAGGTGCCACTTGATTTATGTGTCTTTGAGACATTCCCTGTCGCTCCCGAAAATAATAGACTGACTTAAACTACCACAAAATGAACATATTTGACCGTGATTTAATTGTAATACACGTTTCAAAATGATGCCGGATTAACTACATACTGATACCGGTGAGTAAAAAACATGAATTAATGCTTGACAAGTCTGCAGACTGACGGCAGGCGAAAACCTTTTTAAATGCGTGTTTTCTGAATGGAGATCGGATCGATCAGGCTAAACTAACATTGTAGCTGCTCTGTCCTCTCTCACAACAACGTCCTAGACAAAAATAAAGCGGCGACTGTATTCGCCATGACACAGATAGTCTGTGGTTTGTTCTCGTTTAACTTTTGTCCAGTTTTTGAACAGATATGAGGAGCTGTGAGCTCTGTGTGCTAACATGTAATGGCTGATGTTTTGGTTTTCTGATTCAAAGTCAGTGACGGCAGGCTGAGATCCTCATCGCTGATTGGCTAGCGCACGCACGCGTCACTCGCATCAACCGCGTCTGTCCGCGTCTTTGCATTGACTTCATTTAATCGTGCTGCCCCCAAAAGTCACATCACGTCCAGTGTGAACGCACCAATGGTCTATGCACGGATAAATAATGTTAGAATTTAGAATTTGTAAGAATTGTGTTAAAATAACTAATTTAATGTTAATGTTAAATGTTGCACTTGTATGAAGCTTCAGTGGATAAGCCTCAAAGTTAAAATGGCACTATGTTATCTGCTCACTACAAGATGTTATTTTTTTCTTTGTTGCTGTCAACAAAATAATTGACTAATTCACTCAAACAAATGGAAAATAAGCTAAATACATTTATATTTAGGATTGGAATGAATGAAACTTAAAATAATAGGTATGATGTAAATATATATTTATCCTTTTTGACATGTTAGTTATGTTGTGTTCTTGGTTTAATCAAATTGGAAGTTGCACCAAATGATTTGATGTAATTCAGATGCAATTCGCCTACATAAAAGGCCTCAAATTTGAAATACTGTCTGGGCTATCCTTTTCACTCAATTCTGCAATATGTAGATCTCGCCTTTCACTAAGGCCGAGGTCGGGGATATTGGACTTGAAAAGGTTGGTGACCACTGGTTTAGGGACAAGGAAATTATTTGTTAAAAATATTAGATAAGACGTTATATGTGCATAGTTTATGGGCGCTGTAAGCAATATAGGCGTAGTTCTGTTAAGTTAAGATAATAAGATGTACTTTGTTGATCCCAAATCGGGAAATTGTTTTGTTATGACATTTAAATCTTAAATTTAAATGCCAAGATAAAAGCCATTTTTAAAATGTATAAACTAACAATAGTTTAATATTTATTTGAGCGCACAATAGAAAGAAAATTATTGAGAGAAGAGAAAGCGTAACAGACATATGGTGGGTTAAATACATGTGAACAGATGTTGCATTATCGTAACGGTATTGTTGCAGGCATAAAAATAACATGAAGTAACGGCACTTACACTTGTGTTGTGTTGGCTGTTAAACTGAGCCAAATCACGTAATTCATGTCTCAGCTGTGCCTGAATGGAGATGACAATAAATAAAAATGTAAAACCAAAAAAGCTGTTCTTGCTGACAGACATTACATCTGTCTCTCTTTTAATTGTATTGTGCTTATAATACAAATGTATTGGATATCATGAACATTTTTTCCAATAAATGAATAAAATGATTTTTGTCCACTTTGTTGTTCAGATATATCATATATTTGTAACTAGATGATACAATAATTGAAACAAAATACTGTATAAAACTGTTTCCCTTGGGTTTAATGTGTTGTCTTCACTCTGCTGTTAAACTGCTCTCATGTTAAGCAGCATCAGATCAGTGCATGCGCTGCAGCGTCCAATCAGTCCTATTCAATATATTATAGGTCTCAGATATATACAGATATATATTAGCTAATTGGCTAATGGTTACACGCGTTAACGCAACATTTTTGTAACGCCACTAATTATTTTAACGCGATTAACCCATGTGTATTTTTTTCCTCGGCCACCCCGTACTTTCAGAGCGCATCGAGTTTAAAATACCATCTACAAGCTGATGCGGACAGCCCCGCTCCTGCCGCCCGCTTGTGGCAGACCACACTTCCACGCTCACCGGCAGGCACCGACTGGCCATCGGGAGGACCGGGAGGGTGTGTGTATGTGTGGTCCGAGCGAGCAAGAGAGAGACTTTACGTGCATTGTTGTTGCTAGCATCTGGTGCTAGCTTCGCTTACGGATATAAGGAGCTGTTTAAATGAAAACAGAGGAGCGCTCTATCCACACAACTGCGCCGAGCACTTGACTTGATGCAGGAAGCAGACAGCGGGACATTGTACGAACAGTCAGCACACTCAGCACGGATAGTGCAACATGATTGCAGCGTCCAGGCAGCTCCAGTTCGAGCATATGCCTTGAGTTCCACAAAGCTCCAACGATCCAACACACACACACACACACACACACACACACACACACACACGTACGTATTGTATGAGAGAGGTTCCAGGTTGAATTGAGGCGAATATTTGTAATGTTCAGAGGTTGTTGTGTTTAATATTCATTAGAATATTTGTCATTGTTCAAATGATAATAAACATTAGAATAAAGCATATTTGTCCATTCATATGTTGATAAGAGTATTACAAACTTGAAAAATATTCCTCTAAGGTACATTTAGAACAGATAAAAAATGTGCGATTAATTTGCGATTAATCGCGATTAACTATGGACAATCATGCGATTAATCGCGATTAACTATGGACAATCATGCGATTAATCGCGATTAAATATTTTAATCGACTGACAGCCCTAGTTTTAATATAAATGGATCAGGATAAAAAGTGAGCTCATCTTTTTTCCTGAAACTTTCAGGATCTCTTTACACAGAGGGGACACATGTTTATGTATAATAGACATGAAAATGTGGATTTTGCATAATAGGTGACCTTTAAGATGGCGCACAAAAATCAACTTCCGATGAGAGCGAGGAAATTATGAATAAGTGACTGGAGATCGACCCATAGACTACCATGAGTATTGTTTCAATCATTGGATAGAACACAAAATGAAAATGACATGGTTGTCCCCAAGACTTCAAAATTGACCCACAATTCATCAAAATTAGCCGACCGGGAGTACAAATATGACCACCTTTTTAGTTAAAACTGCCATTTTGTATGTGAGCACATACAATGCCAATGTTCTCCATTATTCATTTGTTACAGTAGCATAACATTGTGTAAGTTATCAATACAATCATTTATTATTGGACCTTGGTGAAGAAACACTGTGGGAAAGCAAACTATTCACATTTTACTAAAGCATCAGATGACACCTTCAGCCAGAGCAGGATGAGACAATATCCTTCTGTACTTCTGAACATAGGCCTATGTTGTAGCTTGCTTCCGCACAGTGTTTCTTCACCAAGCTTTTCTAGTAGGCCTTTTTCTGCAAAAGAAAACCCTAAATCAGCATTTGTATATCGGCCTTCATTTTCGGGCCCTGCAATAATTTTCCATTTTATTTTTTACAGTTTATTAAATGCGACAACAATTAGCAGTATCCGTGACAGAGGGTGTAGTCAGGTTCATTATAACTTGATTTTAACTTTCGTGGGATTTTTGTGGGGATTTGCTAAACTATACATTTTTGGAAAGGGTATTGTATAAGGATTCAGAAAATCCATGTTTCCATTTGCCCAGATGTCTATATGGCGGCCATATTGGAATTTCCAAAATGGCCGCCGTAAAATGTAGGTTTTGTAATATCTCGGCTTCTAAATAATCTGGAACATTGATTTTAACTTCTAAACCTACATTTTCAGGGTCAAGGAACCCAATGGTGGTAGTTACAAAGGTATCACATTTTACAACATTAACCCTTTGATGCATGAGTCGGTCGAAAATGACCTGTGCTAAGTTTTTTTAAGTATACAAAAACAAATTGATTATTTTTCATAAAATACTCTATAATAGACCATTATCTTATATAGATAAATATAAAATATCTATAGATTCAATTCAGGCAAAAAAATGTATAATCTTATGCAAGGCCCTGTGCGACCACAGTTTTTCGTCTCCTATGGCAACGGCCCTGTTCTTCAGACTTCTGATATTCTTCTGATATTTGTTGTGGACCACAAATAGCCTACTATATGAGAAGTGTCATCCTTCAAGGTTATTTTACACATCATTTGATACATGTACAGTAAGTATTATCTTCAATTTTACCTCAGAAAAGTTCAACAGGTTTTATGTCCAATTTCATTTAAGCTAGCTAACATTACTATTGTGTAATTCATGATGTCATGATGTTATCATCTTGTATCATCAAATTAAAATACAGTAGTTTGCTAATACTAGTTCGCTAACTAAATATGCTAGCGAACAATACTGTATAGTTTGTGTCATGACTGTTGTTTGAGAGATGTGTTGGAGCCTTGCCACTATTGCCAGAGGTGGCACACGAGTGGTCAACTCTGTTGACTATAATCATGCAAGCAAATCAGCTGAGGAAGTTGGCAGTTGGGGAAGATCACCCCACAGTCATTACCTTTGACATGGCCCTCTATGAGAAGGTGGTGCAGCTCCTAGATGCCAGACCTGACCTGAAACAGATGGTTGTTCCCAGACTGGGTGAGCTGCATGTCGTCATGGCTGCCCTCAGAGCTCTTGGTGCCTCCATGGAGAACTCGGGTATAGATGGTGCCTGGATGGAAGCAGATGTGTATGGTCCTGCCACAACAAGGCAAATCCTGAAATGCACACACTACAAGCGAGCTCTCCATGCCCACATCTACTCGTATGTAGCACTCTATGAAATAGCTCTGGAGGAGTTCTTCAAGGACAACCCACAACTGAAATATGTGTGCCTGAAGGCAACAGAGAGAGTAGAAGCTGCCTGCTCGGAGGGTAAAGACATCAAGGCTGAATCTGTGAAGCAAGTCAACAGGACCCTCCTGGAAGCCACTGCTGAAGTCATCACAGCATTCCAAGAATGGGAGGAACAAAAATCCCAGCATGCAATGTTCAAAGCCATGATGAGCTACCTACATCGGGTGGAAACAATCCTGTTCTTCGTAACAGCAACTCGGAATGCTGACCTTGAACTCCATCTGCAGGCTGGAGAAGCACTGAGCAAGCTGTTTTTTTCCATGGATCGCATCAAGTACAAAATACTCTGGCCAAGATACATCCCAGACATGCATGACTTGAGGATCAATCACCCTCAGACCTGGGAGGAACTACACGCAGGTAATATATCCGTCACCAAGAGTGTCATTCCTTTTGTGTCTGTTGGGGCAGACCACGCATGCGAACATCTGAACAAGCTGATGAAGATTCACTCTGGGATTATTGGCATCTCTAACAATGCCAATGCCAGACAGAGATTTGTCATGGTCACACCAGAACTTTCACGTCTGTCGAAAGAGTTCAAGAGTCAATTTGACATGGAAGCTGACGGAAGCACAGAGCACCATGAGCTTGGGCCAAGTGCAGTCAAGAGGGCACATGGTACAATCGACAAGATCAAGGCAGCCATACTCAGTCATGGAACCCCCTTTACCACTGAAGGTGACAAGCTGTACAATGTAATCACACTTGCCTACATACCAGATGAGTATGTACCACAGATCTTGAATGCTGATGTCACTGGCCAGAAGTTGTATGAAGACTACGTGTCAGAGCGGATCAATGGAGATGTCAGCCTCTGGGCACCTGTGAAGAAAGTGAACAATAAGATGTTCCTGTCTGGGAACAAGAAGATTACAGTGAAACTCAGGGACCTGTGGATCTGAAGGAGACCAATGACCTGTTTGCAAGGCTGATGGTACTTGCCAGATCAAACCGAGACATAAACTAGAAAGAGGCCATAGGAAACTATGAATTTACTCTAACACCAAGGGCACTGTTTGCTTCTAATGGAACAATCCTGCCATGCCATGACAAGTCCAACTTAATCAGTCTGCTTGAGAAGCTGACAAGAGAAGATGTGCCCCATGAAGACCATCAGCTGCCTCAAACTGGAAGTACTACCCACCAAGATGCAATGGATACAGGATTCATAGACACCACATCTACTGGTCAGCCAAGTCCAAAGATAGCACTGGTGAACGGCATGGTGCTTGTGCAGAGGCTGAGCAAAAAACCAGCCACTGTAGTGACAGTCAAGGATCTGAGTGGCTGCTTCAATGACAGACTGATGTCACTAACAAGAGACGATGATGAAATCATCCTTGTGTTCGACACATACAGGATTCTCTGAAGAGTGCAACCAGAGATAAACGCAGACAAGGAAAAGCTATCCAGTACCAAGTCAGAGATGACACCAACATCAAACACATCCCACTGAGCAGGTTCCTCTCTCATGACCAGACGAAGGCCGATCTGACTGATTATCTTGCAGCCAAAATTCTAGAATATAACAGGGGATCCTCCAAGCTGATCATCACGTCAGCTTCTGGGAACACTAGGAGCAACAAAGACCTGCTCTTTGAAGAAGATAACCAGGAAGAAGCAGACACGCTGCTGATCCACCAGGCTGTGCTGGCATCACACCGAAACCCAGCTGATGCACAGTTGATGTTCTTCTCACCAGATACAGACATTCTAGTGCTAGTCACAGCAAACTATGATCTCTTGCTGAAGAACACATCGATTTCGATGGCCTCTGGTGTTGTGCAGATTGAACCACTGTGGCGAGCTCTAGGTAAAGAAAGAGCAAAGGCATTGCCAGCTTTCCATGCATTCACTGGGGCCGACAACACAGGCAGATTCTCCCGCATAGGCAAGGCAACCTGGCTGCAGATCTATTTAAAAGCAGACGAAGATATTATCAATGCTCTGCAGATGCTTTTGGATGAAGCAGAAGTGGCGGAAGGAATGCTGTCCACTCTGGATTCCTTTGTATGTGCAGCCTACTCAGCCAAGGGTATCAACATAAAGAAAATCCCTGAACTACGATGGCATCTCTTCTGCAAACACAGGGCAGAGAGTGACAAGCTCCCTCCAACACTTGGAGCGCTGAAGCAGCATATTTTGAGGGTCCATGTCCAAACCAGGGTATGGGCACAGGCAGCCATTGCTCTTCAAGATCCGCAGCTGGACCCCCTGCACAATGGGTACTTCAGAGACTCGGATGGCATGAAACCAACAACCACAGAGGTCCTCCCAGCCCCAAAGGCCATCATTGAGATGGTCCAATGCAGATGTAAATCTAATTGTTCTTCTGGAAGATGTTCGTGCAGAGCTAATGACTTAGCCTGTACTGATATGTGTCATTGCAGTAGCCAGTGCCAGAACGACGATGATTCCCATGCCATGATGGATGAAAGTGTTGATGATGATAGTGATGATGATGCATAGATGTGTATACATTTAGATGTCTAATTAAGAAGGTTGCTTATTTTCTGTGGACACAAAATGTGCATGTCATGATGATACTGAAGTTCACCATTTTAAACTCAGTTGGAAATTCCAAAATGGCCGCCATATAAAAACCTGGGCAAATGGAAACATGGATTTTCTGAATCCTTATACAATATCCTTTCCAAAAATGTATAGTATTGCAAATCCCCACAAAAATCCCACAAAAGTATATAGTGAACCTGACTAGTGTTTCTCAATGTCGAGGAAAGCTGCTCCAGAGCCACTATTTCAAGGATACTACGTCATCGAGTCCCGCCGAAGGACTGTTCCAATGTCCAGGATACTTGGAATTCTACCGAGGCCGGCATACTTCGTTGCGGGACATTTCGAGGTTGCACATGTGTAGACTCTGCGGTCTTAAAATCCCCACAATGCTTTGCGCATGGACCAATTTCCCAAATCTTTGGTGGAAAATGTAAGGCGGGACCTCTCATATGGCGCACACACTTGCAAGCCTGTTCCATTATTCTTGCCTCGCTTCAGAAGGAACTCACTCAGAGGTACATGTGCTACCAAGCAAGCCTCCTCGACATTGAGAAACACCCAGAGAAGTGAGATTAGACTGTGAAAGGATGGCGGAAGACTGGAGTCTGGCGGAAGACTGATGAGGTTGTCAAAACAACCGCTAACGTGGTGCTCTGCTAAAAGAAACTAGCTCATTTAGCAAAGCTTGATGAGAAAACACCATACTAACTGTCAGGAAACAATTTAATCTGTCACTTTACCAGTGCTAACCCACACACGCAGGGCCGCCCCTCCCTACAGGCCAATCACGAAGGCTGCATGGGGCCTCGCCTTGCGCAGGGGGCCCCGCCCAGAGGGCCTCAGCTGCTGTGTGCAGTTATCTGCTCAGTTCTCCGCACACGCCCCGCGAGAGTGAGAGGTGACAAGGGGAGTACGTCTGTAACCCAACACCGTTGCAATGAATCGACATCTGACCAATCACGGCTTTGATACGGCCACTAGTGCAGGTGAAGAGATGTCGGTGAAAAGACAGTTTCAGTCCGGCACAAGCAAGAGGGAAAAAAAAACATGAAGAAACTAGAGCATCACTCGAAGGTGGGTTATTGTTTGAGTCAAATGTACAACTTGCGAATGTTGTAGAAGTCAAATTGCCATATTAAAACATCAGCTGCAATTCACGACATGAAGAAGGCAGTCTCTGCAGAGCATACAGGCTAATGGAGATGCAGTTATTTCCAGCATTCTTTATGTACCATTCATTCAAGTATGTGATGCCTTTTATCTGCTAATGGGCAGGAGGAAGAGTGATACACTGTCTGTCTAGTTTTACATAACAGTTAAAGTTACAGCCTAAAAAACATGGAGCATTTTTCCCCCTTTTATTCATTTGTATGTCAATTTGCACATTTCATGGTGACGCTCAGCCTCTCCCCTTAACTCCTGCAGTCATCGTCATGTCAACAACAACACAGAGAAATACTGATAGAAATGTGTGTGTAGTTGTTGACACATTGCTGACAGAGGGAACTACATTTGAATACACATTTAAGAAATATCAGTTTTTGTCATAAGCATGTTGATAATGATAAAAAACAGGAATTATATTTGCAAAGTAGCCTACTTTGTTTCCAAAATAAAATGTTCACTCCTGTCGGTTGGGGGGAGGCTCATCTCACAATGTCGCTTGGGGCCCCAAGTTGGCCAGGGGCGGCCCTGCACACACGCCACACAGTAGACAGCTTGAAGTGTACTAGCTTTTGAGACAGCGTACATGCCTGATTGCCTGTGTGTAGTTAGCCTGTATGATAACGTGTGTCAATTTAATGGAACACAAGAGAGAAGCTGCATGCTGAATGATGCATTCACTGTCGGATAACATGCAGGTAACTACTAATGTAGCCGGACTGGGGCAACGAGTGTCAGTAAGAACATGTCAAAGCTTACTCACGTTAGTTTACGTTAGCTGACTTAAATTGGTGACAGTAAGGGCACGTTTATCAGCCACGTGACCTCATTGTAAAGTGGTGTTTACTAATAAGGCAGTAGCCTATGTCATAGTGTTAGCTGCCTGACAGTTCATGGAATGGATGTATTCAACTACGGTCATAATTTAGTTTTGAAATCTTTAAATAAATGCTTTCATATAAAATAATTGATGGAACAAAATCTATAAAGGCACATTAGAGAGTTTCTTTTTTTACTGAAAGCATTAAACGGGGGGCTTTCCTCTGGTAGCAGGCAGTGTGCATCGGACTGCTGTCATTAGAAGGCTGTGGCCAGTTAGCAGAATAGCAGCCGACCTGAGAGTCCCTGCCATGGTAAATGAAAGCGAGACAAAGCTGCAGGAGACAATGCTGCTTCTGATCTTTGCTTTTTTAATTACACATTTCGCTTCCAGAAACCTATCCTCCTCCGTCTCTTCCATCTCCTCTGTCTCCGTATCACTATTAACCTTCCATCGCATTCCGTGCATTTTGGAGACAGCCCCCATACCCCTCCCCTCCCCCAAATGACACTACGGCTGGCTGTACCTGAGCCCGAGCAGCGGGCTGATGCAGAGCTGCAGCATTGTTACAGCCGCTCAGCTGCACTGATGCCCGGCAGCAGCACCGTGAGGAGCCCGGCTTTGGACACCGGAGCTTACCTTGCTTTGGCCGATCTCTCATAGCCCCATCCCGTCCCAGCCCCGAGATCTCCGAAACCTGCAGCGGGGTAATTCCTCTCCATGAAAGAAAGGCTGGATGAAGATGGGCAGATAGTGAGGGGGAGGGGAGGGAGGAATGTGTTCTCTTCTCTGCGCTCGCTTCTGTTTATTTCTCCGCTTCACGAGCCTGCAGACTAGGAGGAATGGAGGGAGAAGAAGGGATGGGGGGGGTCACAGCAGCCAGGAGCACCTCCTCCCTCCTCTCCCCATATATCTCACTGTCTATTGTCTTCGGTGCTCAGCTTACGAGTCGTAGAACAGATGCTCTGCGTTCTTAAGCAGCTTTAATAAGAGAAGCAGTTACACATCCATCCGGCAGCTGCGCACACACACTACTTTCGATCATTTTGTTTACAAGACGCCATTTTTAAAAGAAATGACTGGGCTGGCGTTCATCCTCTTTCTCACACACACACACACATACACACACACACACACACACACACACACACACACACACACAGCAGTATGGTGTATTGTGACAGACAGTTAAAATGCAGACTGGTGAAGGAGCTCAGTGGTATTCCTTGAATAGCGTGTGAAGGAGGATGCTGACATCCTGCTCTCTGGGTGTATCTGCACATGTGGACCTCACCTGTCTGTTTCGGCCTGACAACTTACAACACTTGCAAAAAGACTGGAGGCATGTGTAATTGTTGATTAATTTATTACATAAAACATGCTCAGTTTTCTTGGAAAAAACAATTCTCCCTATGAAAAGATTCTCGTCTTTTGTTGCTTCGTTTAGAAATACCTTACAAACATACGGAGCCCCCTAGGGGACATGGAGAAGAAACAAAAAGTATTTGAGAAAAAATAAAATGTTTTGCGAGATATCGCAAAACCCCGTTGCAGTTTGTAGACGGTCCCTAAGCACTCCTCTTCCTCCTCCAGCTGCAGATTGTGACCAATTCTTGATGTTAAGCTCGGATGACGGCGCGTATCGAACTGTTCTGATCAAAACGACTCTGTAGCTCGTTGTCTACCTTGCTATGATTGGAAAGTCATGTTGTTTGTATTTTTACAACGTTATGTTCATGAGTTATTGATCCGCGAAATTCGAATCTGTCAATAACTCAGCTCAAAGGAACGTGCATGTCCCTCGCTCTGAGTGTTCTCTTGAGGTGTCTTCACTTATGTGAAACCCTTTTATATATACAGTCTATGTGTGAAACCCGTCCATATTGCCAAGCACTGATGGCACTGATGGCTGTTATATCTTTACTTTGGCCAAGCTCAAAGTAAAATCGATGAACCACTCCATTGTTGTGGTTTCTGTGTTGCCGTAGCAGCCGAACTCACCAGGAAGTACGAAATGAAAAGTATTGCGATATCTCGCAAAACTTTTTTTTTCGTTCAAATTATTATTTGTTTCCTTCTCCGTGTCCCCTAGGGGGCTCCGTACAAACACAACACAGTTTGGTGTACAGTGAAATCACAAAAATGAACCGCACCCAAGTGTAGTAGACGCTTTGTTCATCATTCTGTCAGTAGCGTCCTTTCGGTCCTAACTTTACTTATAAATACAGTAAGTAGTTAACTCAAACCCCCGGTGCCCACCACAGCTCCAGCAGAGGCTCAGACCGCTCTCTCTCCGTCCCCAGGATCAGCGGGTTCTGAGGGCGCGCCCCTGTCAGAGAGAGGAAACATTTGTGATGGTGTTTGGCTGGATCTCGGACCACCACACAGGCCTGATCCATGAAAGATGCATGGACATTTATTATTATTAATATGAAGACTTTTTTTTCTTTTGTTTTGTTGAATATACAAATATTACCATGAATGTGGATACATAATGTATTATAACAATACGGTATTCTGTTTTAACACATTTGTAATTTTTTAATCTGTTTGAAATAAAGACTGAAAGAAAGAAAGACATTCTGTAGCATCCCTTACCCTGAATAAGGTGGTGGGGGGGGCATCATGTTGCCCAATGCGGGTCAGAGCCTCATTGTAGCTGGGTAAACCTGGGACCATGATCCCAGCCAGAGGGACGGTCTCTGGGGCCGGACGGCCGTCTGCTCCCATCCTCACTGGAGCTCTGCAGAGGAAACACACACACTCGATTACTGTCACGCTGAGTCTAACACACATGATGCTTGTGCTAGAGAGTGAGGTCAAACATTAGGATCTCTCCTGCTGTCAGGGGGTTTGACTCACTATTACTGTCGAAGTTATTTTACTATGCTTTGAGATGATCCCTGATAATGTTGTGTTTCGTCTTTTTATTTCAGTCAGTTATTTTTTACAGACTAAGAGATTTGTTGGCCAGGCACCAGGAAGGACATTGATTGATACATGTAGTAATGCAGGATGTTATTAGGTTGCATATACTATTTTACATTTGAATACATAGAATAGAATACAATCAAAGATCAAGATTATTATCTTCACAAGAAATAATAGCCGGACATTTATTTTGCAGTTAAACTTAGAGGTTTCCTTAGGAGAACAATCATGTTTACTTTTTGTCCCATGACTCCCTTCTAACAGAAGGTTTAAAAGAGTTGTTTTCAGAAGCTGCTGTATGGCAAGTGTCCTTCCTGTAGCACATCGAGCCTGCAATTAACATTCAAATAGTTGGCACTCATTTTTGACCAGCAGATCTCAGGTTTTGGACATTCTTGAGTCATGCTAGTTAGAAGGTCAGGGGGTCCGGGTAACTGAACCCAGACATATCATTAGAAGAGGATCCTTCCCATACCACATCCGTTAGGAGAGCTAAAATGTTATGGCCTGAGACAAAGTGCTGGTTAGAAGGCCAGAGGGACCAGGGGTAAATTGGGATTTGATATGTGGGGGGGGCTCTGTGTGGAGGTATATACGCAAAATACTTGTACGTGCTTGTATTGGTCTGGCGTACTAGAATAGTTTTAAATATGTGTGTGAAAGTCTCAGTTAATTTGTAGGGCTGCGCGATTATGGCCAAAGGTTTGCTGTATATCTCACGGTAAACAATTTGACCATCACCACATTCTGTGATATTATGAGCGATCAAACTCAGCTTTATGCACACGCATACATTTAGCATGGTCTAAGAGATGGGCTCCGTGTTACAGGACGGGTCTGGTGGTTCTGCAGCACCGCCGCAGACTGCACGGAGGATTAGCGGAGTCCGGCGGCGGGGGGCTGCAGCTCCTGATCGAAGCAGAGACACACTAAGCCAACAAACTATAGCCAGTCACAGAGTTCTGCTATGTTACAGTATCGACCATAAATATAGTCTCTGTCAAGAACGAGAACAGTTTTAACATATATGTTAAATATATACAACTATATATTTATATATATATAGTTTTTGGAAAACCTGTGACAAATGTGCGAGGGCGATGACGTCAGATCGTCCTATGTGCCGGGCCCAATTGAACCCCTGACTACATTATAATTGTATTTAATATAAGTTAGCTGAATAAAAGCGCGCCTGTGTGAATGTTCACATCAGGGTGAACTTCTGGGGCTGACCTTCGTCCACTTTTGTTCTTGGCTTTGTAGCAGTAGATGCCCAGCACAGTGGCAAAAACAGCAGACACCAGGACGGCCAGGATCCCGGCCACCAGCCCCGACACATCCACTCCGGGAGCATTCGCTGCAAAGACAAACACCACTAACATCACACCACTGCTTCATATTAACCTCTCATGCCATCAGTCAGCTCTGAGTTAGGGAATGAGAACGTGAGGTCATCAACGTCAACTCGTCCATCTTTGGAGGATAGTGGCGACCCGCCTCCTGAACCTGTACAGCGAGCGGAGTGGCCATAACTTTTCACCTTAACGTTTTAAACGTGGTCAGTAAGTGATGTTGTGTCTCATGCTTTAACAGCCACTGCTATGACATAAGAACAAAACAAAGACCCTAAGATTACATTGTGTTCTTCTAAACTAACAGGGAGACGAGGGAGACGTAGAAACTAGAGGACCACACATCACTACACTGGGAACGTGATTTAAAACAGTCGCAGTATGACATGATAAACTGACGTTTTGTTAGCAGAGCATCAGCTGTCTTACCTCTGTTGTCATTAAACCTGTATTTGTGAATGTCCTGTACACCGCCATTTGTGAACTTGACATTGGCCATCAAATATTTTATTTGTTTGAATTACCTAGGTAATAGACGCTTCCTCGAAACACCAGAGAGGACGACATCAGAGACACTGTTCATGCTTCTCTTAATTCATACGGCATGTGTTATTCATTAACCCCTCTTCTGTGGTTATCTTTCTTTACTTGCTTGCAACACGCTTTGAACACTAGGAAAAGCACTTTATAAATAACATGTATTATTATTATTATTAAAACAAATGTATATAACTCTCAGTCTGTTCCTGCCCAGAGCTTCTCTTTGTAATGGCATATATATTTTGAGCATACTATTCATTTTGATGCAAACGGCTGACAGATCCCGGGAACGCTGATACTGACGGCTGCTGCTGTTGATAGACGCCATCCTCCAAAGATGGCCTTGATGCCCCCAGCGGCTCCCATTCCCTATTGCAGTAGTTTGTTCCCTTTGTTCCCGATTCGTACAAAAGTATTTTAGGTGAAGAACCAAACCAATCACTTCCTGAAACAATCTGTCTATTCCTCGCTTCAGTTGGGAGTGAGTGGTCATTTGCAAACTATATCTTATCCGATTAAATTCAGAGCTCATTGGTTCAGAGCTGATGGGAACGTGTGGCAGTGTTTGTGTTCAGTTAGTGGGACATTGTAGAAGAAGCACCTAGCATTCATATCATTCACAGCTTGTCAAGATCTGTCTGTGTTTTATGTTGTATTGTCAAGATCTGTCTTTGTTTTCCCGTTTTACTTTGAAAGGTGTTCAGAACCTGTCTCATGTCTGTATTTCCCCTCCCGTCTGATTGTGTTCACCTGTTGCCCGCCGGCCCGCCCGCCCCGTGTTTCCCCTCCCCTCTCCAGCTGTGTCTTGTATTACCCTTGTGTATTTAGTCTTGCTTGCCCTTGTGTTCCTCGTGTTCTGGATTTCCCTGCTCTGCCCTCCTATGGTCCCGGTGTGTTTGTTTGTTACTTTCTCTTTTGTTCCCCCTTGCCTGCTCCTGTCGTTTTTGTATTGAAACAGCTTTTTATTGATTTAAAATCTCACTTAATTAAAAAAATGTTTACCTTACCTGCCTCTTTGTTTATTTATACTGCTTTTGGGTCCACAATCTTGCCAAACCGTGACACAGCTTACTTTTGAGATATTCTAAATGACCAAAGATACACTCTAATAATGTGTTGCCACATTCAATTGTACCCCCAAATAAAAATTGGGGATTTAAAACAGGCACTGAGACCAAATCGGGAACTTTAACTGAGCAGATATAAAAAGTAACATTAGCTATACAGAAATTATACTAATCATAATTGTAATTATAACAACACGTGTTGACATGCATGTATTTTGAACAAGAAAACACAACATTGAACAGAATGAGACACATTCCAAGCGTTCAACTACAATCATGGAAATCATTAATCTTAAGAAATTACCTTGGCTGTCGACATAGCCCTTCCAATATAGTGCCTAAAATTGGAGAGGAAAGAAACATTTTAAGTGTTATTGTTTGATTAAAGCAAAAGTGGGTTATGTACGGAGCCCTGGAGGGTTCATAGACAGAAAAATAAATAAAACGAGGTCACATTTTATTAATTTGTGCGCATAATATACTCTCTCGTTCGCACAAGATACTTTCTCGTTCTCACGAGAAAGTTACCGGTGCGCCAAGTAGAAAGTGGGGCACACAGGAGACAACTGTTTCATTTCAGACTGTTATGTGTATGTGGAGAAATGGCAGTGCATACATTATTTGAGATATATTTCAAACTCTGACTTCATTTTAAAGACATTTCGGCCAGGGGTGTAGAGCTATTTGTTTAAGCACCGGATTGGCAAAACCAACCTCTCTCTATTATTATTATTACATAACAAACATCCCCTTCAAATATCTGTACAGGAATAGTTTTTATATGTGCCACTATGATGGTCCTTAAACTCCTGCCACTTGTTTCAGTGTTCACAGTGCAGCGTGATGCACTCTAATATCAAGGAACCTTTTTAAGGAATATTATATTATTATTATTACACGTCTCTCATCGAGACGTGTAATAACTACGTTGGTCCACAACGTAGGACGTAGTATTTCTACAAAAACGCCTCTGAATTTGAAAGATCCCTACGTTTTTTTTCACCATTCATTCCAATGGCTGGCGTCTATGTCACGTGATCTTCACATTTCTCCCTACAGAAAAAAACAGGAAAAACAGGAGAGTCTGTGAACCAGTCTGCCTTGATCTATGAATTCATGTCCGTGACTCTCACAGTATCGCTATCTGCGTGCAGAGAGCTGTGTCTTTTACTCGCCGCCTTCACTGTGTTTACCTTCATTAGAACAGATGAATAGAGATTGAGGCTGCTACGTTTATAACCCCACACACACACACACACACACACACACACACACACACACACACACACACACACACACACACACACACACACACACAACACACAACTGCTCGATTATTTAGTTGGAATGCTGATGCAGCATTCCAGCTAAATGTTATTCTGCGGACGAAAAGTTTATTATTCCGCCGACTTATTATTCCGCCGACTTATTATTCCGCCGACTTATTATTCCGCCGACTTATTTTGCCGCGCTTCTTCTCCCACATTGAACATCGCAGAAACTCAGTTCAAACATCAACACGTTCAGCTCGGTCGGGAATCGATGGCTATTACTTTTCTCATTCATAACTTTCATAATTCCAGAGATACATCCCATAATACGTCACATTTTTAACCGTTGAAGTAAATGGAGAAATTCTTCAGACTTGAACAAATCTTCATGCGACTTCAACTGCTAACTGTTCATTCATACTTTCACTCAGAAACCTCATTCTAACTTCCGTTATATTTTCCGTTTATAAAGATAATTCTGGAGGAGTATTGGGACGCCTGATTGGATGGCTGTCAGTGTTAAAACTTGGTGACCACTCTGAAATACGATATGATGCGATGCAATATCATTCATTGTCCCCATAAGGAACTTTGTTCTGGACTCCATCCTGCAGTTCCACAAACACAATACACAGACGCACCTAGTGACAATGGCAGGGACGGACTGGGACTGAAAATCAGCCCGGGACTCTAGACCGGCCCACTTCGGTACCGCAAGTAAATACCGCTAGTTAATTGTCGACGGCGGAGGGGGGGGTGGTGCTAGTGACTTTTCCGATCCGGCCCACATCGTCCGACCAGCCCACTTCAGTACCGGCCCATCGGGATTCGTCCCGAACGTCCTGATGGCCAGTCCGCCTCTGGACAATGGCGACCTATTGCACAACCCTCATGGCCAACATTTAAAAGTATATAATATCACATGTGAGCGTTGAGCAGCTCAATGGACAGACAGAGGCAGGAAGGACTGCTTATAGCGGTTCAGCCTGCTCTTGGGAACCCTGCATCTTCTACCAGAAGGGAGGAGCTGGAGTTCTGGGTGGAGAATGTGGGTGTATGTTTTTTAACCCCCATAACTTTCAGAGCAGTCTTCACCAGGCTAGCAATCTGTGACTTCAACTGGACTGTCAAGTTACCGTGCCAATACAAATACAATGCAAAATAGCAAATGTAACAATGTACTGATAATAACTAAAGCCATGTCTTTAGTCATTAGGCATGCCTTTAACTAAGGCCCCCCACCCTCTGAAGTCTGCTCTGTCCCCTCTCCTGTAAGCAGTGTAGGTGTACAGAGACAGTGTCTTCCGGAGCATTACCGTCTGGGTGTCGTCCTCAAACACTTCCCTGGCCTCCTCATAGCTGCACTGCTCCTCCACACACTCCCGCTCCAGATTGTCAGACACCACTATCTCAAAGTCCCAGCTGTTATAGAGCAGGGAGCGGGACAGGAAGGAGGACGCGGCCTGGCCTTCCAGCAGCACTGCTGCAGGACACAGGACACAGGACAGTCATATCAGTGAGGAGACATTTTTAAACTCTGGAGTGCTCTCACCTTTTAATGATCTACTGAGACCACAGACTCACAAGGTCGCTAGAGAAAACTAATATGATACTACAGGATTATAATTTGTGTTATGTTCATCACTTTAATGTTAAATCTAGTAAATGAGATGCTCATTTATGTTTTTGATATATATATATATATATACCGTACTTTTCGGACTATAAAGCTTTTGTCCGTCTGTCTTGCTCTCGTTCTGTCTCTCGGTTCCACTTTTACTTTGGCGCGCTACCTGTCTCACTCTTTTCCGGCCTCCAACTTTTCCTGCTGGAGCCCGCCGCTTAAAGGTGGCGGGCGCGGACCGGTCCTAGAGCCCATAGCGTTAAAGGTGGTTAATTTTACCTGTAAAATCCATAGATTTAGGAGGTTCCCTAGTGGCCGTTAGCTGTACAACAAAAATGGGGAAAAAAGTCACGGCTTATAGTCCGAAAAGTACGGTATATATATATATATATATATATATGGCTGTGATGCTTGTAAGTTTCACCAATAGAGATATATCTTAACCCTTTCATAATATATATTATTTGTTGATCATACTTTGTAATATAAATAACAATCTTAATCTTGAGAGTAAAGCTGTCTGCTAAATGTGATGAAATAAAAAGTACAATATTTGCATTTGAATTGTAGAGGAGAATAATGAAAAAGGAGATACTCGAGTAAAGTCTCTTTAAAACGTAAAAACAGTCCAGAACAGTACAGTACTAGGCGAAGGTGCTGTTCAACAATGCACACATATTACAAGTGCCCAGTTTTATATATGAGATACAAACGTCATAATGGTGTTTTTTCTTTTGGTGGGTGCAGTGTGTCTGAGAGGAGGGTTCACCTGGAGCCGGTCTGGAGAGCACGGAGCAGCAGGTCAGCTGAAGCAGGGTCAGCAGGGTCAGCCCGGGGGGCCACACCCCCCCCACAGCGGCCCTCACAGCTGCCATCACAGCGCTACACTGCAGGAAGTGAGCAGAAGAGCCTCAGCCGTAATGGATCCACGCCTGTTCAGACAAGCCAGTCACCTCCTCCTCCTCACTGTGTGAGTGTCTCTTAAAGCTTCCAGGAAGAAAACAGCACTAACTCTTTCCGATTCACAAAGACATGGAGGTAAACTTCTCCGTGCTGCATTTCAGTTGAAACCGTAGTGAGATGTGTTGTTTTCCCAGAGGAACGTCACATTACAAACCTGTTGGACAGCATAGCAGCTGGAGGGAGGAACCTCTACAAACCTGTCTGTCAGCCTGTTTCACTGTCCACACACTGCCTGTTTACTCACTTGTTTGGCCCACCAGTTACAGTAACAGAGTGTGTGTGGAGTTAATAGCCGCTTTCACACCAAGTACTTTGCCCTACTTAGTTCCCAGCACTTAGTTCCCCCATGGATCTAAGTACAGATCGCGTTCACACCGGAATAAGTTCCCTGAGGGAAGATTAGGCAAATGAAGCCGCTGACGTCACTTCTTCTTCTTCTGCTTTGGGTTTACTGGCAGGCCGCAAACCACTTCACGGCGTATAGAGGAAATGCATCTTTTTACCACCAGATAGCAGTATAACATTTAACCCTCTATGCAGGGGCAGCGGGTGCTGTAGGCTAGGGAAGGCTAAGCCTTACAAAATGTTTGTCACTGCATCCTGGTAAAATAAAAATATAATGTATAATGTTGTGTCTTTGACATTAGCTCTGCTATGCAGCCACCTGTGCCCTGTACTACGAAGCCAGTTCAAACCCTGGATATGTTTGAGTTATCTTAACTAACCCTAACAAACGAGATCTCGACGCTGGTTAATATCAACTCGGTAAATCAAGCCAGGGCTTCTCTCACCAGCTGAGAGCGTGTTCACGTGAAAGGGGTGGGGTTAGCAACATTTGACCAATCACAAACAGGGACAAGTGTACTGACAGCGCAGCGTCATACTTCATTAATGAAAAGTAAACTAATATTAGACAAATATGAACTTTAAACTTCCATGACTTAAACATATACTCCAGGATACAAGCCACATGCAAGGTTAATACAGAATAACTGGTTTAATAAATAAATAAACTACCGAGTGTTTGAAAGTGTAACAGTTTTGGATCTGACTTTAATTACATTTGAGTTGAGTGTTTCGTCAACCTAATGTGTTGGTTAAAATAATGCTTCTGCATACAGTATGTGACACTGTGAGTGTTGCACGGCCAGATACGGCTCAGCTGACTCAGATCAGGAGATAATATCTAAGCTATATTATGATATTATATGATCGATGATCTGATTGAATGTGATATGAATGATAAGTGCGACACGTCAGCATCTTCTCTGCATGCAGCAGTTTAAACTGTATTTCCTTTATCCTGTAATATGACTTTATAGATTTCAACTCCGCACACTGAGCTCTGGTTTTTCAGCAGGCGGTGCTTTCACTGAGTTGATCTCTTTTTTATAGACGTCGGAGGCGGGCAGCGTCAGGTAAAAAAAAGTGATGTAGCCTTCCCAAACCTGAGCCTCACGCGCAGGCCCAGTTCACCCTCAGTTGAGTCGTTATGCACCCTCATTTAAAAGATTAAAAGTGAAAAATATTACATATATAATAATACTAGTAATAATAAGAAGAATAATAAGAAGAAGAATTTAGTTGAAATAAAATAAATTGGAATTGTGGTTAAATAATATTGCTGCATTTATTTGGTCAATTTAAACGGTAAGTAACGTTATTATGTCAGGTGCGTGTGACCTGTGCCGCTGCGCGTTCGTCATCTGCAAGGTTCTTACAAAGCTATCAGTGTCAGTGATGGATATCAGAAAATTGTTAAAACAACCAGCCCTTATCGCCAGCAGTAACACTGCATCTACTGCAACAGTTCAGATCATGGGGACATTACGTTACCCGCGGCCACTGTCGTGGACAATAACGCCCGACTCGCCGTCTTTGCCCGCCTCGCCCGCCTCGCCCACGGAGGCGGAGCAGCCGCAGCCGTCTTCGTTACCCCAAACACCGCCACCCCTCAGCGGCCCGCAAGTGCCAGAGGACCTCGGCAAAACAGAGCCTGCCCAGGTATATTTAAAAAAGTGCCCAACTCGCCTGTAGGCTACTCATTTTGCAGCTCATGGTTTCAAAACAGAGATTGGCTGGAATATTCATGTGAAAAAGACGCCATCTTCTGCATGTAGACATTTCGGTTCAAGTAAGTCAGATGCCTTCACCACAACTGGCTACAACTAGGGATGTCCCGATCACCTTTTTTTGCTCCCGATCCGATTCCGATCATTTGATTTTGACAATCTGCCGATACCGATTTTTCCCGATCCGATCTTTATGCAATGCATTAAGAGAGAAAAAGGTAACGGATAACGGCTGGTCATCCAACGCGATGAATTAAGCTATCTTGGCTGTTATTGTGTTCTGGGGCAGTTTCTCTTTCCTTTTAAAAGTCTCTGAAAGTGTCGGTTGTCTCCGTGCCGTTACCCGAGTGGCCGCTGTGTACTCGCCGTGTTGTTGTTGGTGTTTGTTTCTCAGGTGGCGTATTAGATTGGTCGTGTTGAACGTAGCTCTGTTCTTTCCACCACGCGGAACCTCTGCCTTGCAAACATTGCATCTGGCTGTTACACTGCCTTCGCTTTCAATTTCATAATACTTCCAAACTCCTGACCTTTTCTCTGTCCCGAGTCACCAGCTGAACGTAGCCTCTCGTTAGCTTTCTGCTACTATCAGACACTGCGCCCACTCTGTTGCCAGATTTCAGAGAAATAAGCAACCAAGTCTGAAAACAAGCCCAACAGAAGCAACACATACATGTTGTGTCATTTTAAAGCAAAACTAA
Source organism: Champsocephalus esox (assembly GCA_036324585.1). Classification (NCBI taxonomy): domain Eukaryota; kingdom Metazoa; phylum Chordata; class Actinopteri; order Perciformes; family Channichthyidae; genus Champsocephalus; species Champsocephalus esox. The sequence continues at coordinate 193,316 of CM070491.1, forward strand.
GTCCTCAGGATGACTTTAAGACGTGAACATGGTCATTTTTGTTTTGTAACATTACATTTAAAAAAAATATTTTATATAATAAAAAAAAATCCCGATCCCCGATTTTTTGAAAATCACGTGATCGGCTCCGATCCCCGATCACGTGATCGGATCGGGACATCTCTAACTACAACAACTGGCACCATGCTCTTATAGGCTACGTGATAAGGGACTGGGAAGGCATCAATCAAGCAAAGAGCACTTAGATCCATAGATCTCTTCATTTTGCTCTCAAAGTGCACCAGATTGCTGCTTTTAACTTCAATATTTAAAAACAATTCTTCCCGGGGGAGCATGCCCGGGACCCCCCTGGAGGAGGTGAGGACCCTCCTAGAGGAGATGAGGACCCCCTAGAGGGTGTGAGGTCCACTCCCCACTTATAAGAATAGCACTTTACCACTGCACCCTCTCTAATATCAGATGCACCCTGAGTCATTTTGTTCTGGAACCGGGCCTGCTCATGCGCCGCCTATGCCTCTATGGCATGACTTTTTATTTTGGGAGGAAAAAAATGTTTCACCATGTGTTCTAGGAGCTTAGGGGTCCCTGATATTATATCAATTATAACATGTGACCCCTCCTCACCCCTCAACCAGGGGTTGGTGTGTTGCCAACAATGTGCTACGAGGGGGAACACCAAGGATTTCTACAATTCAGAAGAAATAGAAAAAACAACTCTATCTGAATTAAAAAGGTTTTCTCTGTGTGTGTGTGTGTGTGTGTGTGTGTGTGTGTGTGTGTGTGTGTGTGTGTGTGTGTGTGCCTAACCCTATCTTGACCTTCACTGTCCTCACTGTCAGACGTAATAGCCTAACAGCCTGGTCGTGTCCTTTCTGCCCTGAACATGTTTTGGGTCCATTTCCTGTAAATATCAGTAGATGGTAAAAACATTGAATCGGTGTATCATGTTACAGCTGAGCACATTTGCACACTTGTATGATATTGCCTGGAAAAAAGTGGTCTAAGTGCACAGAGTTGCCCTGAGGCAACGAACAAAAAAACACAGTGTTGGCTAATTAATAAATACATAATAAGTCTTTAAACAATCAAATATACTTCTTTACGTATTCATGCACATGCATGTATTTTTTATTTTAAGTTGTGTACATTTCTAATATGTTAAAAAGTGAAATGTATCTTACCAAGTGGTGGCCCTGAGTCCCTTGCAGCTTTGCTTGCAGAAAGGACTGCTCCACCCCCAGACAAAATGCCACACCCATATAATTCCCTCATTTTATTGGACACCAGCATGTCAGGTGACATTGTGTATATTTAAAAAAATTAAAATATTTAGAGGGCCAGTGTGAGGTCGAAAAAAGTGGTTTGTTGCCTGAGGGCGCTGCCTGAGGGCAACAGTATGCTGTAGAGCAGTGCTTCTCAAAGTGTGGTCCGTGAGCGGCCCCTATTGGTCCGTGAGTATATTAGCGTCAGTTTCTCCTGCTGCTGGCTGTATTACGACCGGTAGATCTTCTCCGCGAAACGAGGCTTTCACTTAGGGATTATCAACAAATGACTTTTCAATTACACAAGAATTTTTTGTTTTAATAAATCGACAGCTTCCCGATCGAGTGAATGTGAAGCAAATCCACGCTAGAGCATGCATTTGTTGAACACACCTCTTTTTATTGCATTGTAATACGTTTTATTAATATTGTATGGAAACATTTGCATATGTCTTCAATAACTTCTAGATCATGTGACCTAATGACTCAAAATCAGTGCTGGGTCAAAGAACTACACTGGCTGAATAAGACACACCTCTTTTTATTGCATTTATTGCAGTTTCCTTAAGAACTTGTGGTAACAAATATTTGTATCACTCGTCAAATATAGCAGGAACAATGAAGAGCAGCTGATAAACAAACTCGAGAGACGGCTGAGTGACCGCAGTGCAGAACTGCTGTATAGTTTAAATCTCCTAACAATGTTGTCCATTTTAGACAGAGGCTTATTATATTTACAGCCCTTAATAATATCCATTTTCTGGGCTCAATTACATTACATTACATGTTACATGTTAGATGCTTTAATCCAAAGCGACTTACATACTCAATACTGTGGGCAATCCCCAGAGGAGCAATTTGGGGTGAAATCACTTCCGTGAGTTTGGCCCCGCCCCTCATTCCAAGGACCATTTGACCATTTAGTAAGGTAAAAAGCAAAAAGCAAAAAGGCCTCTCAGACGGTCTTCCGTTTACGTGTTTAATAAATAAAACAATTGGACGGTAGATACACGGATGATATCGTTTTATTTTTGAAATATTTTTTATTTTGCTTGACTCCGTTTTTTTCTCTTTTAAACTCGTAGTTTTGCTTTATTCTGAGAAAGTGTTGCTTTATCTTTATGATACAAAACTAATCCCATACATTTCGGCATCTTGCCTATCGCAGCTTTGTCAGCTGGTGCCGGGGCTTTTTAGGACGAGGCATCAGAGTGGTCATCCCGTCATGTGTTGTCTGCCAGATACGCCAGGAGTTTCCAGAGTCAATATTCATGGGGTGGCAAGACGGTGGCAGGAGAATTTCAGGGGTGGCATCCCCTGGCAGAAATATATGCTGATTATATATATATATAATATATAATCGCAGTCATATCAATTAATGTTAACTTGGAAAGCCACAATATTGATATTTTAACTGAATAACATTAGGTGACATTATTGTGGCACATCAGTAAAGCCTTACATATAAATATATAAGGTGGCAGACATAATTGAATGAATTTTAACTTAATTTTAACAATAACTGAATGAGTTTGACTCTTAGACCGGCAGGGGTACCCAGTGGCGACTGGTCATTAGGGGCAGCCCCACCTAGTGTCAGCAGAAAGTATTACAAATAATGATTACAAAAAAATGCAAAGAAATGCAAAAAAAACTGATTTGTCTGTACATTGCTGTTTTAGTCTGTGCTCTTCTAATTAGTGTCTACAGTGTGTGCCTATTGAGCGTTTAGAGCCATGTGGGACAAAACCCGATCCTGCCCCTCCCTCTCACTGTCTAAGTGAACGGTGACTGCAAAAACTACACTGCGCATGCTCAGAGTATTTTGCTATTTAATGTGTGGCAAAAAATAATGACCATAGGGGCAAAGTGCTGCCATCCCCACCATACGTCATCTCACATCATTCAGAGCTGATTGGCTGTAAGTACGTGTGCCGCGAAAAGTGTGGTGTGTGAAGAGGAGACGAGAGAGCTGGGCTGAAGTCGAATAGTCCATTTAGCTTAGGAACCTTCCTAAAGGAGTGAAATGACCCGGAAGTCCCTCAGTGGCAGCCATGATAAGTGCCGTTCGAATTCTCTAGAATGATGAGAATGATAGGAAAGGAGGTTTCAAACTTCCTTTATAACCTCCTTTAGCTTAGTGGTTTCTGTGGTTACCCCACAGCAGCAGACGCACATTCATGACGTCCGCTGGAGCATCATAAACACGTCGGATAGTGAAAGTGCATTCGGGTTCTCTAAAGTACCGCAGTCTCTTCTCCTTTTTAATTCTCCTATCCACTATCCCTTAACCCCGTGACCTTTCACTCAGAGGTCAAGGAATAGACGATAGGGTTAGAACTTAGGAGCTGATTTTTAAACTATCCGACTGCAGCCTTGCAGTGAGGCGTCCTAAAACCAGGAAGTAAACTGTGCATGGCTTCCCTCCACAAAAAAGCAATGAGATTTCTCAATAGGATTTTAGAAAATAGCTCAAAATAAGATCTGTGGGAAACGTAGCTGTTAGATAAATGCACGTTTTGTTCAGCCGGATAATATCCACATGGTCTACTCTACTTTTATCATTTTCGAATCATAAATCTATCGATTAGATTTATGATAGACTTTTGAAACTACAAGAAGATAAGGAGGACTTTTACAAAAAAGTAATAGAGATGTTTGTCCAGAAGGATAGGCAAATGGACTTCATCTTCAAATCAAGATAAGACCGCAATTTTATTGAAAATGGGATCTTACTAAGAGAGAACCATTCAATATTTAAATGATAAAATTACATTTGTTGGGTATCCTTCTGTTGAACTGTCTGTTTACAATTAATTGAAGCATCAGACAAAAAAAGCTTTTGAAAATAATATTATATTTTGATTTAGGTCGTATAATATGTGTAAACCTGAAGAGTCAGTGCCTCACCAGCCATGAACCTCTCTGCAGAAGCGTATAGACATCTGAGTTGTTTGTGCCCCACCACTTTTGTACATATAAAAACGCCACTGGGGTACCAAATCTATGCAGACTGCTGCAATAAGTAGGCCTACGTTAATTAACTGTCTCGTCGATGCTTGTCTAAGTTAATATGATACTATTAACAATCATATTATTCCTATCAGCTGTCAATCACTGTTATGATTCACATATTCAGTGTTATTATTAAATAAACTATATTTTTTGGAGGAGTTAATGATGAATGTTCCTCAAGATGCTTGCTCACCCTCCTTCAAATTTGAAAGACAAGTAATTACTATCATATATCAAAAGAATCAAAGGAACAGTTCAACGCCCCACGACTTCAGTTACAACCTTGACTTTATATCAGAAAGAACAAACATTAAAGAAGTGAATAACTGTTAGGGTTAATCAGTTAGGGTTAAAAAACGTGTATTCAGCTAAAACTATACATTGCTGCAGTTATTATCCAGTGGAAAATCCATACTGGTTAAATCAAAGTGGTTACTTTTTTTTGGCTGGGCAGTGTAGTTTTACACATCGTCTTATTTTACATTATCAGGACTTGAAACTCTTTTTTGGGGGCAGAACCCCACAAAGAAAAAAAATATATACACACATAAAGTCATCATCTTAACAGTTTTTTGTATGCTCATCGAGTGATCCGTGAGCAGAGCATCAAGTTGACACGTCTATTACAGCTGAATGCGGCGATTACCATTTTGTTCAGCAAAACGCCTCACAAACTGAGTAAGATCAACAGCTTCAGTGCGTTTTGATTCAATGCTGAGTGCAGCCACACTGACAGTCTCTTCTCTGTCAGTGTGGACTGCAAATACCTCATTCCTTCCGTCTGCTTGGATCCTAAATGCTTCTCGTTTTGCGCTATCCCCCCATTCAAATTAAATCATATTTCCATGCTCGCGCCAGGGCCACCAGGGGTTACAACACTCGCGTCTTGTGCTGCATTCACTTGCACTCGGACATTAGAGACTTTCTCTCATAATTGACATATGTCTTCGGGTCAATGCGACTGATTTCGATGGAGCAGCAGGTCACTTTGCATTAGGTAAAATAAAGCAGGCAGACATAACAGGAAGAATATGTACATTTTTACCCAATCAAATAGGACATTGTCACACCATTCAAATGTATCCATGAATGCGTCAATTACAACCAATAAAAAAGCTTAGATGTGTTTATTTGTTACGTTTACGTTATTTGTTCCATTGTTCTGTGTGTCTCAGCCGTTAACCTATACACTTGCAAACATGTCAGAAGAACCGGCGCATAAGAAAACAAAAATACTGTCAAACTCAACTGAAATTCAACAACTTGAATGTCACATCCCTGACATCCGCAACTCCGGAGCCTGGTCCTTCAACCATAGAAGCAGCGCAGCAGATGAACCCCAAAGCAGCAGCTCTGCGGCCGCAGAGGCTGTCAAAACCGCCGCCGCCGGCATCGTTGAACCAAAACAGGCTGGTTCTGACTGCATGCTGCAACAAGTCCTCCAACTCATACGACCAAATAGGCCGATTGTTCAGGCCCAATTATTACAACCAAATATGTTGTTTGTTCAGGCGCTTAATACGACCTATAATTACGTTTTAAAGTTTTCGCCCTCTAGTGCTCCCGTTGAATGCAAACGTTACAGATGGTCGTTTATTCACAAATAACCCTCTCTGTAAAATCCTAAATTGTAGGATAGTTTGGCCATTAAAACATGTTTTGATTAGATTTCTAGCGAGAAGTGTATATTGTACCTTTAGAATCCACGTCCAGTCGATATGTAGGATCTATAGTTCTATAGATATATTACGAAGATGATTTGAGGTATGCGGCAGCCTCCATGTAAAGTTACGGGTTGAAAACAGTATTTCCGGTCTCAACGTTTTTATAATAAAACCAATGATCACATTATTTAACAGTGATATCTGCACAGGGTTGGGTTGTAACGGAATACATGTAACGGCGTTACGTAATCAGAATACACAAATCAAGTGATTCAGCTCGCGTTACATTTGAAAAACGAGTAGGCCTAATCTGATGACAGTTACTTTCGTAAACCTGAAGTGAATACATTTTGGATTAATTATTGGAATTATTGGTGGAAAGATTTCCTCACAACATGTAATATTCATTACTAAAGGTACAGCCGAATCATCACAACGCACAAAACCTATTACCGCCGCAGATGGACCAAAAAAGGGAGCGTTTGAAAAAAAAGGGGCGGGTCCGCTTAGTGAAACAATAACAATGAAACATGGGGGAACAGAAGTCTGCGTTTAAATCGTGTGTGTACAGTGGCGCCAGCAGGGGGTGCCATGGCCACCCTGATATATTTGTTGGCCCCCCCACCACACATACAGTAAATACAGTTTTATTAATGTGATTGTGACCTTTTTAATCATTTAAGTCTTCTACACACTTTAGGTCTGCAGCTCCTTCAAAATGAAACGAGAATCTATGCAGTTTTTCCTCTTCTGTGTTTAGTCAAGTTTGTTTTCATAATGCTCTGTATTCTAATTAAAAAACGGTAACCAGCTTGTTTATAAAGTATAAATATACATTTTCAAAACAAATGGAATACAAGCTATATGTATTACTCTCACCACAGTGGCCTCATCTAAATATGTCTCGTCACCTATTTTCTGTCTAATACTAAAAGGTGGTGTTTTGTATCATTTATTATGTTTAGAATTTGCTATAAAGGTCAATAATAGATGGTGTTTTTGTGTTCAATCACAGTATGTATTTACCATGTTATACCCCTTGTGTTTTTGGGTCCTGTTGAAATAAAATAGTCATGTTTTAAAACTTGGTTTAATAAAGTCATGTCAATCATCTTTGATCCCAGTGTGACACAAACAGCTTTGTTCAGTCCAAAACAAGTTATAACCTAGAGACATAATGTAACTGAAGAACATGTTGTGTTGCTGTTGTGTATTGTATGTGTTGAGAATGCTGAACATGTTGTGCCTTACAATAAAGGAACTTATTTAAATTAAGCTGCATTTGTCTTTTTATAAGGAAAGAACAACTAGCATATATAAAGAACAAAACAATAAATCACCAATACATGTATACATAACACAAAACAAGGTTCTTTTAAATGTTGTTTGAAGTAAAATGTTAACTATCCGTATTATATTCACTTCAGATGAATAGTATCAGAAAATGTAAAATAAGAAACCAAAGTATATCAGTAGGTGATTCTCTTTTCCATTGTTTTCATCTAGTCTATACTTTTACAACAATTACATTCTTGGTTTTGGTGGGCCACCCCAAGATTTTCAGTGGCCCCATTTGGCCACCCCTATGAAAAATCTCTGGAAGCGCCACTGTGCGTGATATGAAACAAACAACATGTGCGTGTGCGTTCCATTTTCACTCTACAGCGAGAAGCTCACGGGGCTTTCCTGAACCTGTGTCGAGAGCTGGAGATAAATGAAATCTCAGATTTGCCTTCTTAATCGTTTGTTTGGGTCCCTCACTTCCATTTCGCTTCTCATGCACTGATTCGCTCGCTGAACAGCCAATCAGAGTGATTTCTTTTGCCGACTGCCTTTGGCCGACAGCCAGCGATTGTTGAATCGGCGGGTCTTCGGCCAAAAAGGCGTCGGCCCGGCTGTAAAGACCTGACGTTGCGGGACACACCAATCTGAGTAGGGCGTGTCGACGCTCATCTTCGGCCTGACGCCGATAATCGGCCTGGTGTGTCCGTGCCTTTAGATGACCCCACTTGGCTGTCCGGCAAGAACCAAAAACCACGATCAGGATGTTAGCCAACTGTCTACCTACTCTGCATTGATGAAATGTGTTTATTGGAAACTAAAACGAAAAGCATGAAATGTGACTGCAAGGAGCTGAACCAAAGTAGCTACTTATAAATAGCTAACATTTGAACAGTTAAAAATGTCTTTTCTTGGTGAAACTAACCTGTGATTCATTAGTAGAAGTTATTGAATGTTTTGAGTAAAGGCCATGTCTCTGTAGGTCTGTGATACCATACTGGGACACACCAGGGAACGCTTCTCCTTCACAAACCACCTTGTCAGTGCCACGTTGCTGCAGGGGGACAGGTGTGAAGAGTTCAAGATGGCATTTCCTGAAAATGCACTGAGGAACACCTTGAAGGTCTACCCAATGCTTAATAGAAGCAAGCTGAAGACAGAGTCAGACAGTCAGACAGAGTCTCATCTACAACAGTTGTTCATGGAGAATAATCTTGAACAATTATTTTCAGACTGTTACTCTCCTAAAGATCCTCATCACCAGTCACACCCATGGCCATGGCGGAAGCTGAGAGGTGCTTCTCCACTTTGAAAAGGATTCAAACCTTTCTTCGAAACACCATGACCCAGGAGAGGTTGAATGCATGCTGTCTGGTGAAGGAGAAGACTGACTTTAATCAGAAAGTCATTGAGAAATGTGCAGGCCAGAAGGAAAGGAGGGCAACATTTATATTCAAGTAGTGCTAGTGTCCATGAATCACAATAAATGTCGGCTGGTAGGCTGGTTTTTTTTGCGCAACATTTTTAGCATCAGAGACATGTTTTTTATATATCTGAGAGTATAATATATGCTTAAAAACAGTATAATAGGAGACCTTTAACTTCCAAAAATCTCGCTCCCCTACAATCAGAGACAAAAGGCAAAATCAAAAAGCATGGCAGTCACTTCCCTGTTAGCTGTTTTAAGAAAGAGAAATAATTGAAACAAAGGTAAACGGACTGCAGTGTCCGAACTTTACTCAGATCACTAAACATAAACGTACATCTCATTTCTAATACAACATCTGAAATTCTATTCATAAACCAACACCTGTAAGTCATACAAGAAACGACAGAAATAAATCTTAGGATAAATGTTTTAATGATGTATAAAATACATTTAACTTTGTTTTCAATAATAAAAACAAAGTGGTTTGAATTTCAGGTTGCACGATAGATATTAATATGAAAATAAGTAAAAACAAAACTGCCCAAAGCACGACACATGACAAATAAGAACGCAGATATTTGGCTACACTGTGAGGGATCTTCTTATCTTTTCAAGTAAACTTGACAAAGTATTTTTCTTGGTGCATCATTGTTTATATTTTCTTTCAAATAAAGAGCCGTAAGGTCCTTAAAGTAGAATTAAGCAAGAATTGGACCCACTACTAATAAAATGAATACATATCTGAGCACGGGGGGCTTAACTCTGGACCACCACACACCTCTGGCCTGAAGCTCCAATAATAATAATAATAATATACTGTACAAAGACAAACAGGCCTAGTCTGAGTGTTTATGAAGGGGGTGGGGGGTGGCTGCTCTTCCCTTGGCTGAAATAGTGACCACCAGTGGTGGGATGGGGCTACTGCACAGTTCGGGGTCGGAAGAAGGATTTCTCACGTCTGTAGAGCAAGACTGCCAAATGACAAAAGACTGGACCACTAACAGCACATCTGGACCGGTTTATGTTTCTGATGAAATGCTATGTGAGGCTGGGCCGCATTTAGGCTTCTGTGAGATTAAAAACAGAGTTATCATTGGTGAATAATGCTTTCTCAGTTGTCATGGAGATGGCTTAGTTGTCATGTATCATGTAAGCTAGGTAAGACACTTCAGTGACATGATAACACCTGCCAACAAATACCACTGAGATCACGTGAAGACCATGAGATGCAGTTGAAAGGATTATCTTTGGGTTTTTTCACAGCTTCGTTGAATACTCAAATCTGGTTGTTCAATTTGGACATTCAGCAGTGATGTGATGATAGTAGAGTGTTGCTATGGATGCTCTTATCAAGGGACTATGTGCAGTCATATCAACAGCAGAAAGAATTTAGATCCATTTAACATCAGCAGGAGCGAAAATAACATTCATTTACGATACTTCATCAGAGACACTGTGGAATACTTTTAGAAAATGCAGTGTTATATTTGCAGATAGCACACAACTTTGGATCCTTGATGGCTAACTGTACCCAGTGAAAAAAGGAAACTTAAGAAGAGAAGGAAGAAGTTGAAAGACAGAGAAATCAGCAGAAGACAGAAGTAAACACTAAAGGGAACAGCAGAAGAAGAAGACAGACAGGAAGTAAACACTAAAGGGAACAACAGAAGACAGACAGACAGGAAGTAAACTCTAAAGGGAACAGCAGAAGAAGACAGACAGGAAGTAAACACTAAAGGGAAAAGCAGAAGAAGACAGACAGGAAGTAAACACTAAAGGGAAAAGCAGAAGAAGACAGACAGGAAGTAAACACTAAAGGGAACAGCAGAAGACGACAGACAGGAAGTAAACACTAAAGGGAACAGCAGAAGAAGACAGACAGGAAGTAAACACTAAAGGGAAAAGCAGAAGAAGACAGACAGGAAGTAAACACTAAAGGGAAAAGCAGAAGAAGACAGACAGGAAGTAAACACTAAAGGGAACAGCAGAAGAAGACAGACAGGAAGTAAACACTAAAGGGAAAAGCAGAAGAAGACAGACAGGAAGTAAACACTAAAGGGAACAGCAGAAGAAGACAGACAGGAAGTAAACACTAAAGGGAACAGCAGAAGAAGACAGACAGGAAGTAAACACTAAAGGGAACAGCAGAAGAAGACAGACAGGAAGTGAACAGTAAGAGGAACACAGTTTGGGCTCTGCAGAGTTTAAGGACTTGTTAGTGGAACAGAAACTGAACAGACAATAGAGGCTTCTCAATACTCAAATTTCCCCTCATCGACTCCTCGGTCCTCCGGTAGTGACCCGGAAATGAATTTCAGCGCGCCATTTTGAAGGACGTCTCATTTCTCTAAATGCACACCGAGGACCCGAGCGTCGAGGAGGCTCTCTGGAGGAACTATAACCGAGGATACACTGATGGTTCCTCCACGGCTCCTCCACGGATGCATTTCCGGGAACGGTGGAGGCGTGACGCACGGCCGGACTTATCTCAGCCAATCACAGCTCTGCATGCATCCCCTGGATATTATTTTAGAAACTGCTCTCATGCAACGCGATGTTTCCAGAGAGAACAACTGTGAGGTGCAGAAAGCAGAGCAGTGTGTAGAATATATATCACTCAGTAGAACAGGCCTACTCTCTGTATTTGCTGTAGTTTAGTAGATATCTACAAACAAAGAGTCCATATTTTTCTAAAACCATTTAGTGCTTCACAATAAAATACACAACGGCTGTAGCCTGATTATATGCTTTAGGAGCTGTAGGTGTGTGTGGTACAGTGTGTAGGTGTGTGTGTGTGGTAGGTTACAGTGTGTCGGTGTGTGTTGTACAGTGTGTAGATGCGGCGGACAGACGGGTCTCAGTTGGTTTGGTGTCCTCTGTTTACTTTTAATACTTGTAAATACAATTTATGGCCTGTAATTTCAATTCCCCATTTCAGCGACCAGAGAGAGGGGGGGGATATATCCAGTCTCTGATTGTGTTACGTTATTATGAGAGTGCTCTCATACTTTAAATTGCATATATTTATATAAATATATTTGTGTGTGTGTGACCGCATGCATCTGTAGCCTGTTATTGTCTCATTACACCGCACTGTCAATGAATTCAAAGTAAATATGTGGGGGAACAATGTTCAGCTGATCCAGCAGAGATTATAAAATATGATGATGCAGCTGTTGCCACGTAATAATGAACGGACGTCGCTTTAATATGACTGCTCAGAGGAGTTCTCATTTCTTTAAACGTCTGCTGCTTCCCCTCCTCGGTTCTCCTCCTCGCATCTCCTGTGGGCGGGTCTAAGTATCGAGGAGGGGAGTCGAGGAGGGGAGTCGAGGAGGGGAAATTTGAGTATTGAGAAGCCTCTTATGACAGTTATAGAAATCTCCATTAGTGTGCCTGTCACAGCACTCCCAGCTGTTGCTATGCAGTAGATGGACTAGAAGTGGATTCGTGGAAACAACATTTTATTTGTTCATATCAATAAAAACTGGTTTAATTCAATATATTGGGTCAAATCATTGATTAACTTCGTAATAAGCGGGATAATGTGCAGTAATCCGGTCAATATGGCGAAAGGAACCCTGAGTGATCAGGATCTGTCATTCAGGATGTTTTCACTCTTCTGAATTGTTATAGCAACACAATTAAGGCATAAAGGCAATAGTGCAAACCCAGCAGCTGGAAACAGAGCTCCAAGCTGGAGCTGCTGCTACACTTCCTCTCTCTTTCTATTCTCTGGAGGGGCTCTGGCGCTCCCTGTAGGAAGGCTTTGGGTCGGACAGCTCAAGGGTGTTGTGGCCAGGCCTTGATTTCATTTCATGAGCAAGTTGAAATATTACATACAATATGGCATGTCAATTATTGAACACTGAAGACACCGTTTTGGAATAGTCGTTTGTGTAGCTGTGATGATGATGTCCCTGCTGTACTCTCCTACTGCCTAACAGCAGTCATTTCTACAACAGATTATCAATATGATGTTTTCTTTTTGCAAGCATTGGGGGAGCAGCAGTTGCTCAGTATGTAGGGACTTGGCTTGGGAGCTGGGCAGCACATCCCCACACTGCCCCCCAACCCCGGGCCTCTGCAGCCCACTGCTACTCACACAGGAGAAGTTAAATGTACAGTCTAAATGTTACAGTGTGCGGTCTGCATGTGTGAAACACAGTACTGACTTCCTGTTTCTCCACCAAACTAACTATACCACCGACTACTAACCTGCTACTGATCCCTTTACATCCACTCATTACAAAAAGATACGCTGATATAGAACTTGCTTTTGACAAAAGTGCAAATGAAACCATTTGGTAAGAATAGGACGCACCTTAACTCTCTCTCCCCCCCTTCTCTCCCCACACACACACACACACACACACACACACACACACACACACACACACACACACACACACACACACACACACACCACACACACACACACACACACACACACACACACACACACACACACACACACACACACACACACACACACACACACACACACACACACACACACACACACACACACACACACACACACACACACACACACACACCACACACACACACACACACACACACACACACACACACACACACACACACACACACACACACACACACACACACACACACACACACACACACACACACACACACACACAAGTTGTAGAGGGGCGGGGCTCTGGTGTCCATAGTAACAGTGCTCAGAGCAGGACACAGGGACAGCCCCCGCTCTTCTTTTTCCCCGTGTGATGAGCTTGGGGGGGAGGACTCTCCATCTCCTGAAACTTTCTGTGGGTGAAGAATAGAAATAGAAAGATAGGAATGAGCCTTTCTAAAGTCGACTCCCTGGTCATGTGTGTGGGGGTGTCCCCTTGATATTACAGTGTAGTTTGATTGCATTTTGATATACTGAATATTAATAAATGCAGGTTCAAACTTAATAAGGTCTAAGTAAGAAGAATGTTAGCGTTAGACTGTATAGTCCCGTACTGTAGCCACTGTCTTCGGCTGGTAGCTGAGTCTGTAGACTTGGCTTTGGAACCAGATGATCGCTGGTTCAAGTCCGTGAGCAAGGTGCTCCCCAATGCAGAGGGCAAATGTTACTATGTGTGTGTCCATGAACATGTGTGTAACCAGTAAAGAGGGCTTCATGTATATTCATCTATTTTTCATTATTAATCAGATTGTAAGGTAAGACCATTTTGGATGCTATCCTGATCTCCAGGACCTTAGGTTCAATTATGGTTAAAAGTAGATGTAACCAACTACATATTTTGATATTTCTATCAAATATAAATAAAAGGTTAATACATTCTTACTTCCCATGTATTAGAAATGTATGTATTAATTAAATCAAGTCATCAATACCAGTCAAAGCCTTCATTTCAGAGCAATGATTTCATGCTTTCAAGATTTTTTAAGGACCCGCAGGATCCCTGTACAAACCCGTGTGCAGGGTTTTGGCATCTAACCAGCCTTTAAACATATATTTGACCAACTGCACCTGATAATTTGTACCAGCTCCAAGAAGCATTCATCCACGTTGTGGCGATTCTTGGCAGAAGCCTCCATGTAGTGGATCCTGTTCTCTCTGGTGAACGCCTGGGCATCCTCCCTGGAGATCTGCACACAGAGAAAACTCAATCTGATCCACTGGCCCACCTCCTGTCACTCTCTGTCCCCATGAGAGATAAGGCTTTTTTTTATACAAATATAGGAGGATATATGTCTGGGACTAATGGCGCTTTTCCACTGCAGGACCAAGCACGGCTTAGTACGGTATGGTTAGGCGTTGGTAGGTCAGGCTCACTTTATGCTGCGTTTCCATTCCAGTTCCAACTGGGGTAGTAACTATAATAATGCAGTGTAGGCGGTAGTGCTGTAGCGACGCGGCGACTTCAAAATATCGTCGCCGACATATTTCCGCGTCGACGCGTCACTACACACACGTGGGTCACCCACAGCAACAAGCAGTTCTAGCTGTGGTGGCTACCATTAGCAGCTAGCATTTGCTCTCCGATTTGTACATACAAATGGAATTATGGATTATAAATTCAATCGTTTTATTATACATAGACGTTAAAAACCTATGGATTAACCGATTCAGCCGCGTGTTCTCGTTTTAATGCCATTGAACACGTCTTTTGATCAGATTGACAGCTACGGTGGTGAGACGATCTCCCTAGAAGCTCTGTAAAGGTACGTGTTGTGATGACTGTATTTGCTTCCCCTGTCGCGAGTCCGGATCACTCAGTGATGATACTATATACCTACATAATCTGTGGAGTCTCAGCTTTAATCGGATATCTTGTCTGTGCAGCTACGATAAGTAATAAGGGTACTTTTATCTTGAGTTCTGTGCCAATGTCCGTTAGCATTTTTCGCTCAGGGGTCATTTAGATGCTTCTTATGAGACTTGTGTTTTGTTTTGGTAAACATGGTTTGTATCGTCAGTTAGCTGAGATTATTCCCGTTAACCTGGTATGACACATTAATAGGTTCTTAAATATTAAGATCCACTGAGACACGGTATCGTGAAAACATTTCTTTTTACATTACGTTTTTTTTACATTACGTTTTTTATGAATTGAACAACAGAAAAATAATCGTTAGATTAGTCGAGTAATCGATCAAATAATCGCCCCAATTAATCGTTTTCAAAATAATTGTTTCCCCCCAGCACTAGTAGGCGGAGCGACGCTGCGTAAAACTGCTGTGACGTCATCTTCAATGCGAACCACAAAACCAAAACATCAGCCGTTAGCTGTTAGCACTCAAGCTCACAGCTCCTCATATCTGTTCAGAAACTAGACACAAGTTAAACAAGTACAAACCACAGACTGTCTGTGTCATGGAGAATACAGTCGCTGCTTTATTTATGTCTGGAGGCCGTTGTTGTGAGTGTGGACGGTCGGAGCATATACCGCGTTAGCTTAGCCAAGCTCCATTTAGAAAACACGCATTTTAATAGGTTTTTCGCCTGCCGTCTGTCTGCAGACCGGTATCAGTAAGTCGTTACTTCGGCATCATTTTGAAACGTGTATTACAATGAAATCACAGTTGCCCCCTTGCCAGCGATTCTCTCTGACCATTCAGCAGTCGAGAGTGTTTACGTCTCTAGTTTAGCATATTCAGCCCGGTTGTTGGCCCGGTAAGAACCTCGATTTTGGAGGGCCAGAAAAAAGGTGAAAGAGTAGCCCTGAGCCGGAACCCCGTGCTACGTGCGGCAGTGAAAAGCGCCATAAGTTAGCTTTCCTCAAACACAACATAACTAAATAAAACAGATCTACCAGGTTACTGTTGCTGTTGGAGTAGAGGCCGTACACACATTTTTGCATTAACTGATTATTATGGAGTATTATGTTGATGGCTGTAAAATAATGACACCAACAGGTATTAGATTGGTTCCATATAAGCTCATTTAATAATACAATTAAGCATGCTGGCAGGTTGTGTTTTGTTTTCACATTTAAAGCCCTCACATACACTGCATCACTGCTCACCAGAGAGCCTTTCACCAAGGCAACTCAACGCAATAGGTAAAGAAAGTTTCCCCACAGTGTTCATTTCGTCAACGAAAACTATGGCGAAAAATGTTCGTCAACGACCTTTTGTACATGACTAAGACGAGACGATCACGAGCTAAAAATAGATTATTGATAACGGAAACAATGACGAAATGTATATTTAGTTTTCGTTGACGAGACGGGACTAAGGTGTTAATGGTGGACTATCGGACATTCAAAATGCAGAATATTTTCCCCCAAGTGTCCGTCTTGTCTGTCAAAATGCATCTTACATTTCTAACTTGCAATAAAATTAATTTATTTCTGCTCTCTTCACTCCAGAAGAGCGATCTCCCTGTGTCGCTCTGTGTGCGGGGGGCGGGGCCTAACAGACACCCTGCAGCGGACACAGAGATCTGCCGGGGACGGAGCGTTCAGATAGTAGAGAGACACTCCACAAGGCTCAATGTGGACAAAGCTTGTTTGCCTTTAGTTTTTTCGCGTTAGCGCGTTGACACGAGTAGAGTTGTCTGTCCAAACAGCTGGCCAAAAGGCGTCATATTCAATCGGAGAAATGCACAATTTTCATTGTTTGATTGGTCCATTTCAGAATAATATATATGATATGTTTTATAATGATAGATCATGAAAGTGTTCTCAAAGCTGGTGGAGGTGCAGCTAGTCTGAAGTACTTTGTAGACTGCAGGGTAGCTGGTGGATTTAAGTCTGATTCAACACTTGATTAGATTTCACATAATTTATCTGTGAAGTAACTAAAGGTATTAAATACATATAGTGGAGTAAAAGTACAACATTTAACTCTGAACTGTAGTGGAGTAGAAGTACTAAGTAGCAAAACATTTAAATGTAAAGTACAAGTACCTCAACATTTTACTCAAGTACAGTATAATATAATAACATAATTATACATATTTTATTTATTTATTTCACATGTAAATATAGCAATGTTAATTCGGTTAACAATTTGTTCAGTTTTTCCCTTTAAAAAATAACAAAAAGTATCTACAAGAATACCGTTAAGGTACCGGATCGATAAGCAGTTTCGATAAGAGTAGTAGTACCGTTAAAAACCTTAGCGATACCCATCCCTATATATTACACAAGTAAAGTGTTAAGAATGTCAACACGTGATGCTGTCAGAAACCTGTATTTGCCTAACTGAATCAGTTTAAAGAGAGAAAACATTTTGACTAAAAGTTGACTAAAATGTAATTTTTCATCGACTAAAAGTTGACTAAAACGTTTTGAGTTTTCGACTAAAACTACGAAGGATAGGAATGACTAAAATGTGACTAAAACTAATGATCATTTTCGTCTAAAGACTAAGACTAAATCAAAAACAGCTGCCAAAATGAACACTGTTGCCCAGGTAGCAGAACAACCAGAGGAATGTTAACTGAAACCTTATCCAACAAAAGAGCCCTGTTGATGGAGGGAAAAAAGGCGCAGAGAAAGCGTTATGTTCTCTCTACTAAACTACATCAATAAACAACACACCTTCTATTTATCAAAACCAGCGGATGTTTGCTCTGCCTTCATCAGAGCACTGAGTTTGGGTTACTGATCTTTGAGATTCTTTGGTCACTAGCCATGCTGCTACAGTAGCCATGTTGCTACAGTAGCCACAGTAGCCATGCTGCTACAGTAGCCATGTTGCTACAGTAGCCACAGTAGCCATGCTGCTACAGTAGCCATGCTGCTACAGTAGCCATGTTGCTACAGTAGCCATGTTGCTACAGTAGCCATGCTGCTACAGTAGCCATGTTGCTAACGATGTTGTAGATTGATCTTGTCAATAGGAAAACAACGGATAGAACATGGGTTTTTAGTGGACCTTTCCCATTTCTTTAACTCCCCTCCTCGACTCCTATCCTCGAGACGTAGTCCCGCCCGTAGTCCCGCCCACAGGAATGTATTCCCTCAAATAAATACTAAATATGATCAAATAAACATTAAGGTGCAGCATTTCGATGAACTGAAATAATCTGTATTTTAACTGTACTTGTACCTAAGCAGCCAGTTTGACATTAGGACTTGCTTGTCATTGTATTTTCATGTTGTATAAAGAAAGATGAACTTGTCCACATTGCTTGCCGAAATGGCAGATCTGCTGGCACTAGCAATGTCTCCTGCTGTGGAGAACACCCTCTCTAGGGACAGAGGTAGCAGATACAGCCAGGTAGCGCTTTGCTAACATGGCAACATAAGGATATTTGCCGTTTGTAATAGCTTTGGCTCGGTCTGAACTCTCTGCGAGTGGTGGAGGCTTACATGCTAGTGGGAGTTGGGTTTGCACTTCAGTCTTTTGGTACCGGTGATATTCACGTTCGGGTGATGCCTTTTCAAATCAGTGTGCAAGTTTGATGTATTGCCAGCCGCGTAACCAATGTTAGTTGACCGATGCCGACAAACAGCTTTGGTTCGGTCCACCTGTCTTTGTCCGTCATCCTTGTTCGTAACTGCGAAACCAAAATGTTCCCAAACCGGAGACTTCAATGATGCTGGAGGATTTTCGAGCTCAACTTTATCTGCGTTCGCCATTTCGACAGTTCCTCAAATTACTGACTACATTTGAACGCATCCCTGTGACCAGCTCTCATAGTATGCCTCTCGTCCAATGAAATGACTTGGTTGCTCAATGACGCGTTGAACCCAATGTGAGCAAATTACTCTGAATGCTGCGACGCAGCACCTGAGATTACTTCCAAGAAGTTGTTCACGTTCTCAATTTTTTACGTTCAACGTTATATTCGTGTACCGAACCGAAGGGCCCGTACCGAATAATTTCGGTAAGAATACGTATACCGTTACACCCCTAGCATTTAGGCAAGGCAATTTTATTTATAAAGCACATTTAAACACAAGGCAATTCAAGGTGCTTAGAAATGGGATGTAATTCAACATGGCACGCTGAAATCTATTTCCGGGTCACTACCGGAGGGCCGAGGAATCGAGATAAATGTCGGAAATTAGATAAATAGGAAAGGTCCAATGTCTCAGTTGATGATTAAAGATGGCGGCGCAGACAGCGACACCCCGTAGCTCTTCTGAGTCTTTAGTGCTTTCAAGTTTTTTTTAATGTTTCGAATGTCTGTTCGTCGAGTTTACTTCAACCACCCCGGACCGATAGTACAGTCGGGAGTATATAGTACAGTCGTGAGTTCTTGCTGGACAAGGAAATAACAACAACCACACAATAGATGCTACGCTGGCAGAGGAACTCAGTGGCCTAGGAATACGCTCAACCTCACCCTCGACTGCTACCTCGAAGCTGGACAGGAGACGCCACAGGCGTTGTGAGAGGAAGCAGAAGAGGGGTAAGCGTGGAGGCATCCGGGCTAGGCTAGCAGCTAGCCCACACAGGCCCGCTATCCCAAGCATTCTCATGGCTAATGTATGCTCCCTGGATGATAAAATGGACAACATAAGACTTCTCCGGGCAACCCACAGTGAGGTGAGAGACTGCTGTGTGTAGCCATGTTTCACGGAAACAACATCCCAGACTCTGCTGCCATTCAGCAGCTAACATGCTACCGCTCAGACAGAGCCACGGTTAGGGGGGAAGACCCGCGGTGGAGGGGTCATTGTTTACATCAGTGATGATTGGTGTAGGGACGCTGTGAACGTATGCTTGTGAACTGTTAGCGCCACAAACTGAAGAGAGCAGGAGCCCCTCACACACTCAGATCCAGCACCAGACACTTTTTTACACTGCTATGGACAATCTTGCACTAATTCCCAAAGATATTGAAGTGACTGTTATTTTGTATATATTGATTGTTGTGGGGTTTTTTTATCTTAATGTGTGCACATGTATACATTTGTCTGTTGATTGTGTATATATAGGATATACATATTTTATACATATTTGTACTTTTATATTCCGGATTGTGGGAAACGGTATTTCGATCTCTCTGTCTGTACACACAAAGTGAAAGATTGACAATAAAGTTGACTTTGACTTTTTGACTTATAAAACAGCCTGTCCTAGAGAATACAAAAGTGGCTTCAACAAAGATGATATCGTCACAGAAATAAAGAACCTGAACCTGATTGCACAACAGCTACATCTGAAGTCCCAGGCTCCTCCTATAGAACAATGAATACCATCTGAAGACACTTGTATGTTCTTAAACTCCCTGGAACTTGCAAACCTGTGAAATAACCGTTTCCCTGACTTGCACTGCAGTGTTTTCCAGGAAGCAGGGATAATGGAAAGCTAGCGACTCCATTAAGCTGCATGAGGGTACTGACCACTCTCTGATGCTCCAGGTCCGCCTTGTTTCCAACCAGCACCATGGGGAAGTCATCCCGGTCCTTCACTCTCAGGATCTGCGTGTGGAACTTCTGCACCTCGTGGTAGCTGCCAGGGGACACAGGGAGTAATCATCATGGTGTCAAGAACCACACAATCACAGGAAGGGATGTGTCATATACAGATTGACACAATATGAACCAATCAGCTCCGCTTAACTCCCATTACCTGCCCCGGTCGTTGAGTGCAAACACCAATAGAAAGCCTTCTCCTGAGCGCATGTACTGCTCCCTCATCGCTCCAAACTCCTCCTGACCTGCTGTATCCAGGACTGAGAGAGAGAGAGAGAAACATGAAGACATTAATACAAAGTCCTTTGTCATCTCCTTTAGGACACACTGGAGCATCCTTTACGAAAAGGGAAGAAGATCATGCTGTCCCCCAATACCTTGTGGTCGCAACATTTACGGTTACACAACATTCGGCCGTTCACGGAAACAACCGATCGTGGGCGAAAAAATGATATCATGGAAGTTAAGGTGCTTATTCAGCATTTTAGAACGTGTGCAGCAACTTGCTTAGGTGCTTTGTTTTTAATGTTCAACACTATGACAATCAAAGAGGAATATGAACTGTGTTTACTGACATGTTGGGGTTTCTTAAACATGTTTGAATGGTGATATACACAGTGATGGGTTAAGGCCTAACAAGTTAATAATAAATACATTTGTATTTATTTTTGGAATATTTTCATACAGTCATTCGTATTGGGCTTAATGTGGATGAATACGTGAGGAACGGAGGGCGGGAGTGATAACAATAAGTTTCACTTTACTTTTTTATTTCAGTTCCAACCTAATGAAGAGAATCTGTTTCTCTGTTGTCCACGTTCATAAAGCAAAGCAGCAGCATCAGAGCACGGTGCAGAGTCTCTAGATGAGTTTACAGCAGTCCCTCGTTCTTATTGAACATCCATGTTGTAGTCCGCTGTATAGAAAACTGTGGTTTCCATGGTTTCCCCACAGCAGCAGACGCACATTCATGACGTCCGGGGCTGGGGCATCATAAACACGTCAGATAGTGAAAGTGCATTCGGATTCTCTAAAGTACCGCAGTCTCTTCTCCTAAGTCCTTTTGAATTCTCCTATCCACTATCCCTTAACCCCGTGACCTTTCACTCAGAGGTCAAGGGATAGTGGATAGGAAAAGACGATGGGAGCTGATTTCTGAACAACTCGACTGCA
>CM070491.1:220000-235000 GCA_036324585.1 Champsocephalus esox
GTTCTTGAGTTGATGTTTGGCTTTGTAAGAACAAGTTCTATTTCATGTTAATGTCCCAGTCACTGGGTACACGTGGCTCTTTGGGGCAATGGCTGCCCGCCGGGCAATACAATGAAGCACCATGAAGTATATGACATTTGTAATTAATACAAAATAACAATTTGCGAATGCGTGTTGGGGATAAAAACAGTTCCTTCCCGTTAACAGAACACAAAGGGACCGTGTGCCCAGAGGTGAACACACAGGTCTGCATCTCATCCCTGAGCCGAACGGTCTGGCTCAGGGAAAGACAGAAGTCCCACGACACACTTCGTCGCTCTGAGGTGTCCTGGCCTCGCCCGCAGCTGGTACACAGGGTCATGGTCTCTGCTGTGTTGTGGTGGGCGGTCCAGCAGCCAATCAAAGTCACGCTGTGTGATGCGGTTAACAGTCAATGTGTGATCGAAGTGAGCCAGAGCCACGGCATCACTTCATGAAATACTACCAGGGCAACCTTCAGAGGATGCTCCTTTCACTCATAAAGCTGACACGTTCACTTAATGCAATGTAGTATGTAGACAGATTGCACATGAGGTGAAAGCTGTTATGGGATGTACATACAAAACAATGCTGCAAAAGGCAAAATCTCGTATTGAAGTGAAAGTATAACACTTTAGTGTCCAAACGTGGTAGGCCTACATGAGGTATGCATGAGCATCACAGCTTGAGACTTCAAAGTTCAGGAAGTAGTATGCCACATGTCATTTCATTTAAAGAATGGATGTTCAGTCTTTTACATTTTGCAGCAGATAAAGTTGATGTCTAATGAAAGAATGTGTAACGAGTGCTTGAGTGCAGTTTGTTCCTTTCACCGCTGATGCAGAGCAGACTGGCGCTAGGCCTCAACACAGACTTAAACATGGCACACACAGGGGACAGATGTTACAGATGTTTCATACCTGGATGAACTGGATGGTGAGGGCGCTCTTCCCCACCCCACCCCCACCCACCACAACCAGTTTGAATCGTTCTTCTTCTGCACTCATCCTGCCTCTGGTCCGGCCCTGTTCCGATCAACCGCCCAGCAGCACAACAATCCAAAGTAAAGTAGATCCGCCTCTTCACGGAATGTGAGCAGAGGAGCGCGGCATGGACGA
Organism: Champsocephalus esox; assembly: GCA_036324585.1. Lineage (NCBI taxonomy): Eukaryota > Metazoa > Chordata > Actinopteri > Perciformes > Channichthyidae > Champsocephalus > Champsocephalus esox. Next base: position 221,137 of record CM070491.1, read on the forward strand.
CTTTAGCGACAAAATGGAACTCCTCTACCTGAAGCTCATGTCCTATCAGTCCTGGCCACAAAAGTCCCCGAGTCCACCGCCGCTCCGCCGAAGTAAAGACTAAAATAACCGAGCTTTAACTTCAGGTTTTGGGCTGAACAGATCCGTGGAGCTGCTTCTGCTTCTCTGCTCGACCTCCAGCTTCTTCTGGGGGCGGGACTGCTTCCTCTTCTCTTTTTCCTCGAGAAACTTATGCGCACTCACACACTCACTCACTCTCTCTCTCTCTCTCTCTCTCTCTCTCTCTCTCTCTCTCTCTCTCTCTCTCTCACTCACTCACTCACTCACTCACTCTCTCTCTCACTCACTCACACACTCACTCACACACACTCTCACACACACACACACACACACACACACACACACACACACTAGTCGGTACTTCACACACTTTAGCTTTCTTCGTAGTGAAATCTGATCGGTACGAATTCCACCATCATGTGTCAGTTTCCTTATTTGGTCATGTGGAGTGTCCGTGACATAATTTTAACCGACTGGCCCGCGCATTTGAAAAGCTGCACGAGGCCCGAAATATTTACTGTCATTATATTTATCCATAATAATATTACATTATTTAAATAAACAGATGTTGTCTCCTTAGTTTACCATGAAACTTTTCAGTAATGTTTGAGCTGGAACAACACATGTAAGTTGAGAATGAGAAACCACTTCTTCATGGTAAACTTTGAAAGGTTATAGTGACTATTACATGTTATCTGTAAAGCGTGTACAGCCTCTGTGCTGGAGAAAGCGGCCCTGAGGCCGCACATACCTCCCTCTGGCCCCCCGCCAACAGGCTGCAGCCGCTGGCGTGCAGCTACATGTCTGACTGCAGCACAATATCCATAACAACAATGACATTGACTCAGTTAACACAGAATGAATGCTGCCATTATAATGACAATAATGTGATGAAATGTAACTTTTGTTACGACTGCTAATAAAATAATAGCATGAGTTTATTAATGATATGGCAACATTAAGCTGATGGAATACAACCCTTGAACAACCGGTTTGGTAAATCACTTTCATTCGTAAAGAAAATATAATACTCAAGAATGAAAGTGAAAAACAGACTTACATCTCCACTGCACTGTTAAACTTTGTCCCCCATAGACCAATAAAACCTCACTGCTTGCACACACTTCCCTCCGGTCTGCTCTGCTTCAGATTACACTACGTGTGTACTGTCCTCTCTGTGTACTGTCCTCTCTGTGTACAGTCCTCTCTGTGTACTGTCCTCTCTGTGTACTGTCCTCTCTGTGTACTGTCCTCTCTGTGTACTGTCCTCTCCTCTCTGTGTACTGTCCTCTCTGTGTACAGTCCTCTCTGTGTACTGTCCTCTCTGTGTACTGTCCTCTCTGTGTACTGTCCTCTCTGTGTACTGTCCTCTCTGTGTACTGTCCTCTCCTCTCTGTGTACTGTCCTCTCTGTGTACTGTCCTCTCTGTGTACTGTCCTCTCTGTGTACAGTCCTCTCTGTGTACAGTCCTCTCTGTGTACAGTCCTCTCTGTGTACTGTCCTCTCTGTGTACTGTCCTCTCTGTGTACTGTCCTCTCTGTGTACAGTCCTCTCTGTGTACAGTCCTCTCTGTGTACAGTCCTCTCTGTGTACTGTCCTCTCTGTGTACTGTCCTCTCTGTGTACAGTCCTTTCTGTGTACAGTCCTCTCTGTGTACAGTCCTCTCTGTGTACTGTCCTCTCTGTGTACTGTCCTCTCTGTGTAATGTCCTCTCTGTGTACACTCCGTTATCACTGAGGAACATGTTGTGCACAATATCAGCGAAAACAATGAAGGGCTTTCACATCCTAAACCTTTGTAGCGTTAGTTGAAATCACTCATTAGTGATTACACTATATGCTCAATCAAAGTGCCCCCCCAGCCGGCCTGCATGTGTTCTGCATTGGCCCTGCTTGACATCTGGACCTTCCTTTCCGCGGGCACTAGGCCCGCTGTCGAGCTGTTTGCAGGCCAATAGATCAATAGATTGCACCACATAAACATTCTGCCGGCCATTTTACCAGCACACAAGTCTGCAGGACTACACCCTCACCACAGCATTGCTGTTGCACTCCAGCCTGCACCACACGTGCCTTCCCTCACATCCCGCAGGTGTTCTGCGGGATGTGAGGGAAGGGGATTCAGAGAGAACACTGGCTTCTTAGGCAAGGAGAGGTTTAGAACAGAGGTCGTGTTTTATTGCTTACTTGCTTTAAGTTGTCATTACTTTTGTATTCATGGTGTCATGATTGTGATGAGGAATATGATTCCTATAACTACATATCTATCTTGGGAAGTGCGCTCTAAAACGCACTGATGAGAAGGAGACGAGACACGTCATGTAATCATCATCAGTAAACACATCTCACGCAAGTGGGCAACGAGTCTTTTTAAATAAATGAATCTTATAAAAGTCACATTTTGCCAACACGATGCAATTGTGTAGGTGTTTATTATTAGTATAGTTTAATCCTTATTTTCAGTTCTGCAATAAATAAATAGTTCTCTCAGATCTCCTGCAGGTGCTTTGCTGCCATCGGACAGCGCCCGCAGCACCTGTACGGCAGTGCAGGGGGGGACAAACAGCCCCCCCAGCCCAGCAGCTTGTTGAGCAGCCCCTGCTCCTTCATCTCTGATGTGCTGCACTTTGAGCTGCTCCCTGTGCCTGGGGGGGCCGTGTGGTACCCAGCTCACTGCTGTGGAAAGTCTGAGGTGTGGAGCTGCACTTTGCCTGCTGGCTGCAACCAAGTGTTCCTGACAGCTGTGAGTGTGAGGGCCTCTGCGGGGGTCTGTCTCTGTGTGGCCCCTGCTCCTCTGCTGAGTCTCTGTGTGGCCCCTGCTCCTCTGCTGAGTCTCTGTGTGGCCCCTGCTCCTCTGCTGAGTCTCTGTGTGGCCCCTGCTCCTCTGTTGAATCTCTGTGTGGCCCCTGCTCCTCTGCTGAGTCTCTGTGTGGCCCCTGCTCCTCTGCTGAATCTCTGTGTGGCCCCTGCTCCTCTGCTGAGTCTCTGTGTGGCCCCTGCTCCTCTGCTGAGTCTCTGTGTGGCCCCTGCTCCTCTGTTGAATCTCTGTGTGGCCCCTGCTCCTCTGCTGAGTCTCTGTGTGGCCCCTGCTCCTCTGCTGAATCTCTGTGTGGCCCCTGCTCCTCTGCTGAATCTCTGTGTGGCCCCTGCTCCTCTGCTGAATCTCTGTGTGGCCCCTGCTCCTCTGCTGAGTCTCTGCGTGGCCCCTGCTCCTCTGCTGAGGGCAGATGGTACTATTAGTTATTAGAAATCAGCTGTTTATTATGCGGTTCAACGGATAATTCTCCCCTAAAGAGAAGAGGGAGGACACTCCTCAGATGTCTTCACACATGGGACATCATACAACAGTACACACACAAATCAGCTGTTTATTAGGCTGCAGTTTAAGGGATAATTCTCACCTAAAAGAAATAAACAAGATTGTCTGAGGCGGTTTGGGCGATCAGCAGTTTCTTTAGTAGGTTGCTTTTTTCTGCAACTCTGTCGACGACCAAGTCGTTGTCGAGGGACACGAGGATGTCTTCTTCTGTTGACATAAGCATGAATGCTTCCAGGTGTTCTTGTGACTGTGTGCTCCTGATTGGGCTTTTGCTGTGCTTGAGTACAGAGAAGCTTCTCTCCTCAGCTACCTGTGTGCCAGGCAGAGTGAGAAGAGACTTGTATCCTAACCCAGGAGCTGATAGGCTTCTGTGAAGAGGTTGGAGCCTTTCAGAAGCTGCTAGCAACATATTTAGCATTATTTACAAGAGTTGCACTGTTTGTTTAAAACCTCACAACCAGAGCAAAGTCTTACTCTGTACTCTTCAGTGCAGACATGTGGAGCCGTGGCCACTGGGCTGCCAGACACTTCAACTCAGACTGCACATGTGCAGCAGTCGCCCTGCTGTCTTGAGATGTAGAGTCAGGCAGAGCTTCTGCTGGACACACTTGGGGAAAGCTTCTAGGATCAAGGACAGCCAAGTCAGCAGACAGAGGGCCGTGGGTCATGAAGCGTCTTCTGATCTGTGACAGTATCCAGGACCTGGTTATGGACCTCTACTTCATAGGCCCTGTTTGCATCTGTCAATCTCTCATCACTTGCCATTTCGCCAGCCATCATCTTCCTGTTCCTCTTCAGTGGAAGTGTTGTTTCCAACTCAAGCTCTCAGTCCTCTTCTGCCTCCAGTTTCGCATTTGCCCACTCAAAAGTATCAGCAGCTGTCTTCACTGACATCACGTTTCATGTTCATCAGTGCATGTTGAGCGGAGCGATGGAGGTAAACGGTACTCTACGTGAGCTGGACCGTTACTGTTCCTAATTTATGCAAGTGACATGTCGTCAGCTTGTGACTGCAACTTGTTCCTGTTGGCGCACGACTCAGCCCGGCTGGTCTCTGACAGGAACAGGTTGCAGGTTGAAAAAACCCTCAGCTCGGAACTCGCCGATAACAGACTATCATTACACGGAGTCCATTCTCTTCGGTTCAAAAGACAAACTCAGCAAGACCGACGGCTTCTCAGTTGCAGTGGGTGACAATGTTGTCACAAGGAAAGATGAAGTGACATACCTAGGTTCCATACGAGAGGCAAACCTCTCCTGTGACAAAAGGGCATCCAATGTAATCAAACAAAGTCAACCAACAAACTGGGTTCTTGTACCGGATCTCCTCTCTGGTAAACAAGAATACCCTGAGGACTCTGGCCGGAGCACTCATTCAAGGCACTACGACTATGCCTGCACGTCGTGGTACCATAGCACCTCCAAGACACAACAAACAAAATGACAAACATCACAAAACCAACAGGTCAGACTACTGCTTGACCTTTCATCTAGAACCCACCTCACCTCTGCCCACTTTGACAGCCTAGGATGGCTTAGAGTAGACGACAGAGTACAGCTACTTGCAATGGGCCTGGTCTACAAGATCCACTACACCTCTATGGTACCCAGGTACATGTCAAAGTTCTTCCCAAAGGTCAGTGAATACCACGACCACAACATCAGAGGGAGCTCCACAAATCATGTTAAACCCAGATTTGGCTCAAACAAAGAACGAAACACGTTTCGCAATTATGCCACAACAATGTGGAACGCCCTACCCACAGCTGTAAAGGAATGTGAATCACTACCCACCTTCAAAAGCTCTCCAAAAGAGCGCCTACGGGAGACTGCAATTCGAAACTGGCCCCTGTAAATGTCCAAACCCAACCCCTACAATATACAGTTCCCGCCCCCCCCAATGTATATACTCTCTTTTTAGACTCTTTTTGTACTCACAAACAGTACTGTCTATGTGTAGATCTGGTATGTCATAAAGGTCTAGATGTAACAGTACTGTCTACGTGTAGATCTGGTATGTGTTAGAAATTAAAATCAATGTTTTATGGCATAATGTACCTTAAACATACCGTCAGTTTAAATGCTATTTTATTCTGGAAAAACCCGGAAGTTCTCAATACTAAGATTTTATTCTGAAAATCCGTCATGACGACATCCGGGACTACCGCCCATTAGTATCATTAAAGTGGCTATTGACGCCGTTAACATGTATTACATATAATGTTATGAAAGAGATAAGGAGGAGAAAAGGCATGTGGAAGTAAGCAATGAATGTAAAATGTTGAAATCCTCTGTTTAACGCGATATCGGACACAGGAGAACGAGGGGGGAAGTCCCCTGCGTCACTACAGCTCCCAGAGAGGAGGAGCGAACAGCGAGCAAGCGGGAAAGACGAATGCTTGTGAGCTCTCTTCTGCACGGCCACCAAGGGAGAGGGAGCTGCAGCCTTTCTCTCCTGTTCGGACAATATTCTGTTTGTGACATTATCACGCTTTTTATTAATTAAAGTACTGAAGGATAAAAATAAGGCAAAAGTAACTGTGAATATAAGATATAGTAAATTCTGTAATGGAAACGCTAGAAATATTAAGCTGTCTGAGTGGAAAAATAACATGTTAAAGTTTACTGTTGAGATGCCTCTGCAGTTTGGCCGGCTGCATCCTGTTATCTTCAAGGACGAGAACACCCTGGTACGGTGTGTGGGGGCCCTGATCTTCACCAGGCGCAACTGTCTTGTGAGAAAACCAGTTAAAACAGGTAATTAAAAGGGAGTATGACCCTGGCCTGACCTTAGCTAAAAACTGGGTGTTGCTGGGCAGAAGAGGCAGACTGCAGCACCAAGAGCACCAAAGGTGGGGGCTTCACAGCAAATACTATAAGAACAAGATATATTCAGAATTCGAGGCTCACTTCAACTGGGATTTCACACTGACAAGCCTGTCACGGTGGGAACTCAAGAAGGAGACCAAAGCGCTTTGTGGTATAGTACGGATTGATATATTTTTGTTGAACTGCGTAATAAAGTGCTTATTTGAAGAAACAATTAATTGGAGTGCAAAGTCTAGTTTTGTATAGCTAACAGAGAATAGTGTCTAGGACACAATTCCTTTTCCCTCAGCAGTAAGAAAGGTCATCGGCAGATCCGGACGGCTACCCCGCTCTGGCCATATCCAAACGATCGGCGCGGAGGACGGACCTGGTCCGATAAACTCCAACAGCTTGGTGAACCTGACGTGATGGTCTAGAGCGGGAAGTCCGGACACCGATGACTTTCTGAGAGGACACCAAAAAACATTGAGTTTACGGCTTTTACAAGAAACCATCTCACACAATCAAAAACCCGGGTAATTTAGAATTAAGGTAAGCATCTGCCTGTTACAACAAATAGATGTGTTTGAAATACCACTAAATTTTAGGATTGTGTGAAAATGGCAGAAATAATTGTCTCAGCTAAAAAGTAAAAATAAAACGTAAATAAAATGGTGTGCACTAAATAGATCAACAAGGGTATAAACAAATCTGTGATAAGAAGCGGGTGGAACCCGTAATTTATGAGGATCCGCCGCGGTCCACGGTAAGGTGTAAAACTAATTAAATTAGTAACCACGTAAGGTGTAAAACTAATACAATTAGTAACCACAGTAAGGTGTAAAACTAATACAATTAGTAACCACAGTAAGGTGTAAAACTAATACAATTAGTAACCACGTAAGGTGTAAAACTAATACAATTAGTAACCACAGTAAGGTGTAAAACTAATACAATTAGTAACCACGGTAAGGTGTAAAACTGGTCGCCGTATCAGTAGCTAATATATCTGTGTACAATGTTTGCTGTTTGTTGATTGTTCTGTCTGTTGGTTGTCATTGTTGATTCGTAAAGACCTTGTTTTATGTTGGTAAATGTTTTAGTATAGTATACCAATGGTTTGTTGTTAGTTGTTGAAAGAAGCCCCCCTTCTCTTGAAAAGGCTGAGAGCTCCAGCTGAAGTCGGGGTGTCAGTATTTGTCTGTGAAAGAATCTCCCCCCACTTTCGGATTCTTACGGACATTCAAATAAATAAGAATAGGGACATTAAGAGTAACGACACGATTTGTCCAGTATATTAATAAATACAAGTGAACACATATTAACCTAGTCAGATAAATAGATACGAAGTCATTCTTATTTCAAGGAAGCCCCCCCTCTTGGAAAGCTTGTTCCAGCCGGGGTGTCTGTGAGAATACCCACACCCCCTCCTTCTTTTTCCTCTCTCCTGTTTGCTCTCTTCTTAAATGCATGAAGAAAGAGCATTGAATTTAAAACAAGGAGTGAATAACAGTGAAAATGAATAGATCAATGTGGGAGCTCAAGTAGTAGATATTGAAATAAATAAGAAACATTGCATTGTGAATTTCGTGGTATTTGTCATTTACTGAGAAGTTTACTTATATTTCAAGAGGCATTTATTGCATACAGTATCGTTGAGGGAAAGTAATAATAGCTATTGCTGAGTATATGAAGCAGGTTAAAGTTTGATTCAAATTGAACATAATAGTGGATTATTCCACCTAGTGTTTTTGTAATATCATTAGTAGACATTAATTGTGTTTAAGTTTATGAAGAAAGAGTAGAAAGTAAACGGGAGGTTGTTATAAGGTTGTCAGTCAGAATGAATCTGTTAAATGGTTACACATGACAGAGGTGTTGCACAAACACACAGAGGTGATTGATGAGGGGAAACTTGAGCCGGCAGCTGCGCAGGGCACAGGGAGGAAAGAGAAAGACAAGTGGATGTTTTGAAGAGTTCAGAGAGAGTAAAACTTGTTTCTAAATAATGTCATATTGTTTTGTGAGTAAACATGAAATAAAAATATATTTACTAGATATAACAACAACATGCTTAACTAGGTTGACAGAAAACTGCTATTAACCAGTTTCAGCAGCTACTGTCATATCTGTGTTCTAAAGAGAACATATGTTGCATTTACAATTCATATTAAGGAAGTTCACAATTGATACCATTAAAGACCGTTTTGGATTAATAGGGCGTGTCTGTCAAACACTCGTGCTCAGATGGAATAAAGTGTTGAGATGTTCTCAAGAGTGGGAGTTTTCACAACGCTTTGTAGTTTGTATTGAGACAATTAAGTGATAAGGACAGAAAACTGTTCCGTGATGATTTATTTAGGTTTGAGCTTTAGTAATGGAGATTACATTTTGTGAGGAAACCTTTCCACCAATAATAAGTGTTGAAAGATATATATTCATTAAATATGATCGGATTACTTGTTTTTCAAGTATAGCGCTGAATACAGTTAGTTTTGTATTTTGTTACAGATCTAACCTGCTTGTAACACAACTTAGATAAACAATTTCAAAAAGAATAGAATAAGCAAGTGGTTAAAGGGGTTTCCTCTTTGGCTCATTTGATTTAGAACTGATGTAAGGAAGAATAGTGTTTTATGAGAACTGTCATTCCTCATGGTTTCTAAAGATTAATCATCAGTTTCTAAGGACTTGGGTGTAGAGATAGGATCATGGTGGAGAAGAAAGACCTTTTTTGGTTTCAAAATAATGAAGATTTTAAAGATGAAGTAAGCAGGACTTCAACTAAATAAAAGATATTTTACAATGTGGTTTTACTACTGTTAATGGAGTAAAGAATCTGGGTAGACTACTGCCATTGATTTGTTTTAACATTCACATGTTTCAGCATTCCTGACCATATAGACACTCAGCCGTTTTATTTTGCAACCCGTTGGGAGAGAGATTTAAATTGAGTTTTTCTCAGTGGCTGGATGTGATTACAACTGCATTGAATAGTTCTGCACCACCTTTTGGGTTCTCTGAATCAGTGTGTTGGTGAAGAGTTGCTCACTGCGAACAGAAGAAGTGTGCAAAGAACGCATAGGAGATATTGACATTATGCTTGTGCCTCGTTGTCAAGGCAACAGTGGTGTGAAGAGGTACTGTGGTTGTGGGGGATTTCTGCTGTACAGCCGACAACGTGTGTCTGCCAAGTGATTCCTTCTCTCATCCCAAAGCCAGGGAGAGTTTCCTTGGAGCCCACTGACCAGGGCCGGTCCTAGTTTTTTGGGGACCCTGCCACTGACTACAGCTGCATCACTGACTGTGCTCATTATGACAAGATCTTGAGAACATGCTTGTCTCAGATTGTTCTGGAGGAATGATGCAATGATTTTACAGCATAATTGTGCAAGAGTTTCCCAGTTGGTGGTGTAGAAACCTTAATGCTTAGTGTTTAGATAGGAGGCTGCTTGTTTAAATGATGGTCTGGAATGCTGAAAAGATTAAAGTTTAATATTCTTGTTTAGCAAACAAGACATCTGATTATTATGTCACACATAATAATCTTGTTATAGAAACTAGCTATGGGTAAAACGTGTGGTTGTTATACCATTGTTATCATGAACAAAAGATAAATAAGGAAATAGTATCTGCTTAAAGATGAACGGATTTCATACCCTAGAGAGGATTAGTTATTGTGAATACTCCACAAGGTATCTACTAATGTATTGTAAAGAACTTGAATTGACTTGATAAATAAGTGAAGATAAGAAGATGTATTAACCATGAATTAATCAAGTGGTAAATAAAAAATAGCGGTAAAGAGAAAACTATTAAAGTGAAGTGAAAAATCATCCTAAAACACACTGAAAAAGGAGGGGGAGGGCATGATGGAGGTATGCACTAGACTTTAAGTAGTGGGTGTTTGGGAGTTTGGAGTACAGAGTAGAACCCTTTTCATCATATTTACAAATTATTCTTTTAGAGTTTTTATTCAAGTGTGAATTTAGTAGTGTTTAAATTTGTTACAGTATTGATCAGTTCAAAGGGAGAGTTTTTAGTAACAGCTCTATAAGATCAGACAAATATTTCTTTATATAGGTCATGTTGAAGGGAAAGCTAGTTCTAAAACAAAATATAATATTTCAATTTGAGGTACTGGTTTCACCATTGTGGCATAGTTATTACCATAGGAGGGCTTTCGGATGGACATACGAAATTACTTCTGTTTTTAAATCCTTGATAAAGTAGGGAGTAATTGTTGCATGATTCGGACACCCAAGGTTCCACGCATTGTTAAAGAGGGTAACATTGTTCTTTAAGTGCACCAGAATTGAAGATAAATTAATAGAATGAGTTATGAAATACATAGCAGAGCTTTACAGATCCTGATAATGTTTTGACTCAAGAAAATAATTATAGACACAAGTTTCTGAAGTGAGTTTTGTACCAAGTTGCCGGGAATGTGGGAAACAGCTGTTCCAATGAAAAGTTAGAGATATCTTGAAAAGTATAGTTGTAATCATGAATTAATTAATGATGGCGCTCCATATATACAGATGTTTTTAGACAAAGGAGACTGGCCTATGCTGACATGTCAAAGTCTCTGCAGAGCACGACACATGGCCAAAAAGACTGAGACCAAATGACCTTTGACCGACAGTGTAACTTGAGAAGGCACTGACAATGACTGACTCTGGGGTGAACCTCACCAAACTTGACTTTACAACCTGACAGTGTGAGTGTATGTCTGCATGTGATCAGTGCAACTGCATGATTTAAAACAATGACTATCAAGCATGCTTTTGGACTAACACATTATTTTAGGGGCTACTGTGAGAGATGTAATTCCAGAATGGAAGACTGAAGAAGTTGACCTGTGATAATGAAACCATTTGGTAATATTTCAACAGGTATTAAAGTAACTGAGGTTTGAAATGTAGAAAGAACATATTACAGTTAAAGCTAAAACATAGTAATGTAATGACACAGAATTTAATTTAGACAACATCATCTAACTAGCCTGGTAAAGAAGTAAAAACCATAGACTTTATTGTTTAGGTCATTAAGGGGATATACATTTCATCTAAATTCATAATAGAAAGACATTTGATGATAGTTTGTTGGAATTCTGTATTCATACGCAGTGGGGGATCAAAAAGCTGAGGGCCCAGGAGCCCTGAGCGTAGGCTTGAGGGATTTGTATCAGATTTCCCCACACAGGTTGTTGGCGCCAAAAGGGGGACCCAGGAGGCCGACACAGCGGAGTTCGTCTGGCTGAAGGTCATCAGGACAAAGTGGCTCTCCGGCCCCGACCGAGTGACCCAGCGGACCTCTCATGCCGTCTGCATGGGAGGAAAGGGGGACAGCTGGTGCCAGTGTGCGGCGGGGAAACCACCTGCTAGGACCAGAGAGAACATCAGGACGGACGGGGCCCTCGCAGAGGAGGTCGACTCGGAAGGAGCCATCAGTGGACCGGAGAAGGAGGATCATGAAGACATCTCTCTAGCAGGCAGCCCAGAAGCCGCAGTAAGCGGATCGGGGGGACAAAGACACGGCAAGCCAGGACGGCCTAAAAGGGGCCTACGCTGTGAGTTCGCGGACGAATCCACAGCAGCCAGAGCCAAAGGACACACAGAGGAAGCTGAGGGCAGCAGGGACGCTGAATACGTTCGCCTGAAGACGATCAAACCCAAGTGGTGTGCTCCAAGGTTCTCTGAACCACTCAAGGTAACCCAGCGAACAGATCATGCAGTCAGAGTAGACGGAAAAGGAGACACGTGGTACCACTGGAGCAGGTGTGTGGAAGCACCAGCACCTACCAGGACCCTCGCTGACACCATCCAGGACCTAGGCCAACTGAACATCAGGCAAACAACCGAAGCCCCCCAACCCCCAAGTGTGGACATCGACTCAACTTCCAAGGAGGAGGAGACAACAAGAGAACCAACGGCAGCCCAGGAGATAACAGCCGGCGAGGAGGCACAACAAGGGACCGCTCCCCCAAAGTAGGCGGTACACCACACGCTTCACATACACACACCACACAAGAGACACTCACCTACACTGATACACCAAAGAACTTTTACAAGAAAAACGAAGATGAAGAAGAACTCAGGACCTAACCAACACCTCTATTGCTTGGCCTTAACACTTTGTTTTTTCATCATTGTTGGAATAAACATTATCATAGTGGGTGAAAGGGGGAGGCAAATCATTGACCGAAGTAATAATCCAAATTCCCCACAAAATGAAACTACACAAAATATCAATGGCTGTGTTTGCAGCAATTTTGACCTTGTGCGGGTGCTGCTGCATCCCATGTATCCGCTCAATGGTGGACAAAATAATTAGTACCGCCATAGCACCTTCTACTCCCCTGGGCCAACAACTCGCCTTGCTATCCTTAGAAAACAACCCAGACATTGAGGAAGGCGAAGAAGAAGCAGCAGCAATGAACACTTTCCCGACAGCACCACCAGTACCACCGTATGGCAGAATGTGGGAAAGAGAGACAGAAACCTAAAACAGCTGACAAATGTACATAAACAATAGCGTTGTTGTGTTGCCCCAATCATTAGAATGGGGCAAAAGGGGGATTGAAGGATAAAAATAAGGCAAAAGTAACTGTGAATATAAGATATAGTAAATTCTGTAATGGAAACGCTAGAAATATTAAGCTGTCTGAGTGGAAAAATAACATGTTAAAGTTTACTGTTGAGATGCCTCTGCAGTTTGGCCGGCTGCATCCTGTTATCTTCAAGGACGAGAACACCCTGGTACGGTGTGTGGGGGCCCTGATCTTCACCAGGCGCAACTGTCTTGTGAGAAAACCAGTTAAAACAGGTAATTAAAAGGGAGTATGACCCTGGCCTGACCTTAGCTAAAAACTGGGTGTTGCTGGGCAGAAGAGGCAGACTGCAGCACCAAGAGCACCAAAGGTGGGGGCTTCACATATACTATAAGAACAAGATATATTCAGAATTCGAGGCTCACTTCAACTGGGATTTCACACTGACAAGCCTGTCACGGTGGGAACTCAAGAAGGAGACCAAAGCGCTTTGTGGTATAGTACGGATTGATATATTTTTGTTGAACTGCGTAATAAAGTGCTTATTTGAAGAAACAATTAATTGGAGTGCAAAGTCTAGTTTTGTATAGCTAACAGAGAATAGTATCTAGGACACAATTCCTTTTCCCTCAGCAGTAAGAAAGGTCATCGGCAGATCCGGACGGCTACCCCGCTCTGGCCATATCCAAACGATCGGCGCGGAGGACGGACCTGGTCCGATAAACTCCAACAGTACCAATTTGAACCTCCTCAGAGACTCCATTTAGTCTCCTTTTAAACTTCTGTCCTGGACGCAAGAATAATCACACACAGATAACATATGTCATAAAGGTCTAGATCAGGGGTGCCCAACCAGTCGATCCCGGGGAGATTCCCAGTCGAACGCGAGATGTGTCTAAAAATAGAACAACAATATTCTGTTTTATCGTTAATGTCCTATAACATAATCTTCCCGAGCCAGAATAATGCACTTGAACGCACCAAAGCTTTGTGATTGGCCGGCGTGACTCCATGTGTGGGGGCGTGGCTGGTGGGCAGTGGGCACTCGCTGATGTTCTCCGTGTTAACAGGAGTGACAGTCTGCACACAAACAAGACCGCAATTATGGCTGAAGCAAAAAAGCCC